>MU122355.1:1672-14240 GCA_014904905.1 Wilcoxina mikolae CBS 423.85 | reverse complement strand
TGCGACTTTGGGGCCGAAGTATGGTAGAAAGGGCAAGCAACGTATCAACAGAAGTTTGAAACAGTTCAGAATACAGCTCTTCATTGTATACTTGGAACCTTCCGTACATCACCAACAATATCCTTGCACAATGAAGCTGCCCTCGCTCCGGTAGCTGTACGACTTAATCACATGCGAAGAAAATATGCAATTCAAATACTCACATTTCCTGAAATGCACCCAATCCGACAAAGTTGCCCATCGACATTCCCTCCATTCTATGAATCTCCTGAGTCCAGTAACGCAAGTGGACCCTGGATTCCTTGGGACAGCATGCAACAAAATAATCGCAAATTTGAAACCCGTCT
Source organism: Wilcoxina mikolae CBS 423.85 (assembly GCA_014904905.1). Classification (NCBI taxonomy): domain Eukaryota; kingdom Fungi; phylum Ascomycota; class Pezizomycetes; order Pezizales; family Pyronemataceae; genus Wilcoxina; species Wilcoxina mikolae. The sequence continues at coordinate 13,893 of MU122355.1, read as the reverse complement.
CATCGAAACGTTATCTACCCTCAGTCCATGGATCTCAAACAGCTCGGAGATCGAAACCTATTCTACCACCACCTGCCTACCATGGATCGAAAGCAGAGTCAAAATACTTATCAGCCCCCTCTCAAAAGAAAAGGAAGCTGAAGCCCATGAAGCACAGTACGCAATGTTGAAAAACGATAACCTCAATATTGTTTGTTATACTGATGGATCAATGTTGAAGGAAAACATTGGGGCAGGAACCGTTGTGGAAATGGCAGGAGAAGCAGTCATGGAAGCGACCTACCCAATGGGCCATCAACAGGAAGTTTACGATGCTGAATTACTTGGAATTCTCAAAGCTGCAAAAACATGCTTTCAGACATGTCAACGTAATAACCTCACCAAAAGACACATATGGATCTTCACAGACAATCAAGCTGCCATACAACGTCTCAATACTTTCAAACCTGGCCCTGGACAGTCCACTTCCCTGGCACTCTCCAATATCTCCAACAACCTCCATGCATTCAAGACTACGATCACAGTACAATGGGTGCCTGGCCATACAGATATACCTGGAAACGAACTTGCCGACAAGTTGGCAAAAAAGGCCACTCTCAAAAAACCACCTACCTACTATCATACCTCCTTATCCTATCTTAAGAGGGTAATCCGAGCAGCCAAAATGCAGGAATGGGGCGATTGGTGGATACGACACCCAGCAAAGGGAAAGAACTATGTTGGTACTTTCCGTACGAAACCAGACCAGATCTTCACCAGTGGTAACCGCCAGTTTACCTCAACTGTCATACAATTACGAACAGGCCATGGTTACTTCTGCAGTTACCTATACAAAATACCAACAAACTCTGTTGACTCCCCACACTGTCCATGTCGCTATGGAGGTCCCCAGTGACCAGAACATCTTCTTTTGAGGTGCCCCTTATATCAACACGAAAGACAAAGAATGCGGAACGAAATTGGAGTGGTTCACCCTTGATATCTCTGGAAGCATCTTCTATATACCGACAAAGCAATGAAACCTTTGAAACATTTTCTGAATGACACACATATAGCAACACGAAGGTGGTACCTGGGTCAATTCCGCGATGATGAATACCTTGGGCAGGGTAACAATCAGATTGCGGGTCAGGGAACTGTCAACAACGAGGAGGAGGAACATCCAAGCGAGAGTGGAGAGGATGATGAGGAGTGTGAGGAAGAATTGGCGGGGGTAGACGTAGTGGGATAGAATGAGAAAAGGAGAAAGGGGAAGGGTGGAGGAGGGTAAACTCCAGGGGGAGAACCCGCATGATATGCAGGACCAGGCAGAACGAAACTGACATATTTTTCACTATTGTACGAAGTGTGTTACAGACCACTATAATTTCTTGAATATTTCTTGGTAACTAGAGCAGGGGTGACAGGAGGCTGCAGAGCGGTGCTACCTAGCCAGGGGTTTTTCGTTTTTCCTTTGTTCAGTTTCATTTGTTATGCTTGTTCTTGGTTATTTGTTTGTACCTCACCGGCCATAGCCTGCGGGCTGCATGCTATATGATGAATAAATAAATAAATAAATAAATGGATATCATGCCATATAACACACCACCATTGGATCTTATATTCTCGACATTGTTGTACTCCTGACAGCCAAAACTTATTTCTTTGGTAGTTTGAACAGACCTGTATTCCTGTCAGGTAGTTATAGCTATCAGGATGGAGTTAACCTACAATATTCCAGTATTTCATTCTACTTGCAATTCAAGTTCCTCATATCGAACACTATCGCATGAGAACAATTACCCTGTATCAGGGACTATTGATCACAATCAGATGCGATTATATGTCTTAAGTACCTGGAACATCGATCGGTTGGATAACATATAAGTCAGTGATGATACGATGTGAGGCACTGCAAAAACCACTCTTGATGCTAAGTATTCACACGGTTGCATATCACTTGGCACAGCACCTTGAAATGCTTAATATATTGTGTTCTTCATCTGGCTGGTGCAATTGTATGATACTTGGTGTTCAGCAGCAATACTGCTCTGGGTATTGTACTGAAGATGCTACGGACTGCATATTACACAATAAAGTCTGCTGATCTCTCTGAGCTATTTTCCATTAAGAAGCACGATCAAGCGGTGATGGACTCCCTGATGACTGTTGATATCAGGAAGTTTCCGCCCTTGTGAGTAGCAGTAGCATACCATTTTGGTTGCATCCACGTCTTCACTGGATGCAAGCAACTTGAAGATCTGCCTATAACAAAGTAATGTTTATTAAGTCTATTTACAGTTCTAAACACTATTTATACTCTGTTCACAACTGTATTTAACTCGTCCCGGAGCATATAATTAGTATCGTTCCAAGTCACTAGGTCTGTATGACTATTGACTTTCTATCCTTTATTGTCTGACTTCAACATAATGGGCTCCTCTAGAATTAAGTAAGCCATACCCACAATGTTTCCTGAACTAATAACTGTATATGTACAGCTGTAGGATGGTTTCACTACCTGCTATCTGCGATGTACTTTCTGATGTTCTACCGTTTGCAGACTTCATTACATCAATGTATGCTAGCCGGAAGATATTATTGCTACGCAAATGGATGACTCACAGCTTAAATAGACGTAGTATACAGTACAGTACACATCTCTGCAGTGTCTTGTGTGATAGTTCCTGCCTCTCCTTACGTTGCGAAGTTAGAACCTATACCCAGTTTCTGTAAGGGAGTACATCCATGTATAGCCTCGAATAAGAGTATAAAGGTTGATACGGTTGCAAACGAGAATAAGTGAATTTAATATTGTAGTATATAGGTAAGATTATAAGTACCGTGCAAAAGCACTTCGCAAGGTGACAATATATAAAGGGAGCTTACCCGGCCTCGACTGCAAAGTACACTTGAAAGCCAAGTGCACTTACGAGGCCAGGTACACTTACAAGCCAAGTGCACCTGAAACCGCTATTACATCATCCCCCTCTCTAGAAGCAGACTCCCTGGGCTGTCAAATATGTATATGAAAGAGAAGAAACCTACAAGAAGAATAAAAAGTAACGATTCAGGCTCGTGCAGTGTCGCACAGCCTCATAATTCTCACAACCCATGGGTACCGCTCAAGGGTGACCTTTCGATTGATCTGGTGTATGGAAAAACTCCACATTCACTGGTCAGAGGTAAACACCCATGCTGATACCATTTGTACCGGCCCCAGATCCAATAGGAGGTGAAGAGAAGTGAAGAGAAGGAAATGTCTAATTGAACCCTATAATCTCCATTCCTCCAGGCCCACCTCTCTGAATTCAAGTCTGCGAATCCAAGTCCATGGCAGACCTCATTGGTGATAGCCTCCATGCTCGGCATTGATTGTATGTCTCATTGATCACCTCAAGATTGACTTGTATATCGGCTGTTCATTGCCATTCGGCTTAAGATACAATAGTGGTTGGATGAATTGTGTCGGCCTCCTTCGGCCCTCAATTGCAGTCATTATATGTCGACATGCATTCGAACATGCTCGGTCGAGTTGCAGTATCTAACTTGTATGTGTGCCATAAGGTTGTACTCACAAAGTAATCGAGTATACCTCTGCTCTGGGTGCATCAAGGCAGTCAGCCATTCTCCGATTTCCATGCCTGCATCTTTCGAATTCAGGAATGTAGTGAGTTTGCACACTCGAAGCCCTTCCGAACCTATTTGTAGAGGAGACATCCTATATCCAGCCTGATACGATTAATCACCACTATCTACGACAACGTTAATCTATAATTGTCCTGGTTTCGTTTGGTGTTCTCAGAGATAAAGGCCAATTGCAGAGCATATTCGTTTGTTGATATATCTACTTCATAAGTATTCTGTAAAAGGTTATAGTTACCATGTGATTGGGAGCAATTGGAATCTTGAAAACTCCTTAAAGCTTGCATCATGGCAGCTTCGTATATCCGATCTGGAGCCTGAGCTCAAATCCTATTCCGATGTATTTTCATGATGTTTGTGCTCTCACAATCCTGTATCGTGTCTTCGTATGTCTAACCCGGAGTATCAGCTCTCCTCCTCTTAATCCGAAGTATGTGCGCTTGCAGTATGCCGCATATTCCGATGAGGTGCACATTCCGTGCTGATTAATGATCTATATCTCCGAACTCGAAGAGTTCTTTGCTGCTGGCATACTTTGTCTGATGGGCCTGGACCTCCAGCCGACTTCCATGGAGAGTTCAGTGTGTCTCCTCCAGGTCGACTGCCATGGTCTCTTAGATTTCTCTGCATAATATTGACGTCTCGATAGACGACATAGTAGACTCTCGGTCATTCTGTATACCATTTGATTGATCCTTGTAAATAATCCAAATACTGATAGCCTTGAAAACCACTCTGAACATTATTTCATGATAACTCTAATTCGTATGATATCTGTCATCCGGTAACAATCTCGATTGTATCCTATTTGGCTTTCATCCGTTCAGTAGTCTTTTCTGTTGGCCTTGCTACTGATACAGGCCAATTATTTGGTCCAGCGAAGTTTCGGCTTTATACCTTTGAATTCTAGTCATATACCTGGTGCATATCACAGCGATAGTACTTCATGCCAATACTTCCAGTGTGGTAATTGATTGCATTGAGAGTCATTTTTGTTACAGTCATCCCTCTCTTTGTCGTCAGAGATCTGTCAACAACTCCTCAATTCTGATGCTGATCCTCATATCGATTCTCAAGTCAATCCTAATACCTCACATTGCCATTGTGATTCGATCAGTAAATATCTCTAGATCATAGCCTGGATCTTGATTGCGATCATTTCGTCGCTATGCTCTAGATTTTCAGATCTGTATATCTGCACTGAATTGCTAGTCTCATAGCTTGTCATCTAAAGCAAAGCTTTCTTACAGAAGGGAAGAGTTCCAAATGTAACCTCACCATATAAATCAATAGACTAATCGTCATCCATCTCCAACCTTCACCAGCCATGACCATCCATCTCCGGCTATTCGTTTCCGGAATGTGCAAATGTGTACTCATACCGTCCACTTTTCGTGGCTTCTTCTGTAGCTCATCAAGCTCCATACAGATGGTCTTTACTGACCTTAAGATCGGTTTTTGTACGACTGTCTTCTTCTTACCCTGGCCAAGGAAGATAGTTCTTAATATCGTACTTCTGTAATCCATCTGGTGACATAAGATCGATCATAATAAAATACCCACTCATTGATCTGTTCATATGGCATGGGATCAAGGGATCTCAAGTCCAAATACAGGATCCGACTCTTGAGCATGCGATCTTATTGTACGCTAATTCAGGCATTTATATGGCAGCACCTCTCCCCACAAATCGTTGCAGAGTATTAGGCTTGTACTATCATAACCACCAAAAATGAATGCCTCATTGTGCCGTGGTAACTCTTGCAGTATCCGCACATATGTCCATTGAACAATCGTTGTAAAGTATTCCTATTGCTATATATGGCAATTAGTATTGGCAACAAACCGTCGGAAGTTTGTACCATTGATGAACCGGTTCGGTTCGAGCGAAGTGGATCCTTGCCAAGCCATTCGCTTCAAACCCCACCATTTCGACCTACAATTTCAAACAAATATAAGTAAGCGAGTTCCTGTCCGATTGCCGCGGTTAGGAGCGCGACCTGTAGCTGGGATCGAGCTCTGTCGAACGCGCTATCGATCGAGACGATCGGACAAGAACTCGCTTACTTATATTTGTTCGGAAATCAATGGTTCGCGAATTGATTTGTGACAATCCGGCTAAATTCGACAAATCACGGATCAAACCCGAACTGGATCCCTTGTTGGTTCAATCCGCCTCGAACCGATCCGCTTCGTTGCCAATACTAATGGCAATGTAAATCCACCACGGTGCTATTGTTGTGTTTAACGTTTCGAATGCCTTTCCTTCGTTTCTGCAGGTATCTATCATGTTTTGACATGGGTTCACGTTCTGGTATTCCATCTAATGGTAGGTAGATATTGTCTCTAAAGTTCATACAGGTTCATATGATCTCATAACTGCTCTATATGGGTGTTAGCCAATTGTATGTGCAAAAGATAGAGCAGTAGATGTTGCGGAATCCAGGAGGCCTTGTCATTAACAGGTTATCCTCAATGGAAATCCCTGCCATCCAGTACTCCTTTCTTGACTTCGTCGAGCTGGTAGCAGTCATTCACACCACCCATTATTGGTAACTCTTCTGCCCCAACTACCATTGCTGCTCCCTGCTCACCCATCGAGTACCTGGTGCCTACCTCACCATCGGTGATGCTTTCAATAATCACTCCCAGCAGCCCTGTATGAACTTCCACTGTCAGGATGAACGTCCATCAACGACTCCCCCTTGGCCAATAAATCATCTAAAGCCATAGCACCAAGTATTTGTATATATATATATAGAGTACAGCCTCCTTCGATATGTGCCTCCTCCCTAGCCATGATTCAGGTATATTTCTGGGGCATTTTTGATCGCCTATCCAATCTACTGCCACCTCTTCTTCTCACCATCGGGTTTGCAGAGCCAAAAGTCGAATGCCCTGCAAGTCGACGTCAGAATTCCTGGACTTGTATCAAGGCAACCCTAACTCAATCTCCAGCTCACACCGTGCATCCACTGTGGCTGCCACTATTTGTACCAATAAACTCACTCGGTGAATCACGTGCTTATCATATCGAATTGAGACTGACTGACAACCACATAAGGTCTATTCCCACTTCAGAATATGACATGTATGAATTAAACGTCAAACTGTATATACACATATAATCTTCTGATCTTCAAAGAGTTTACAAATGGTCCATCCTCCAATAGCCCCACATGGAACCTCAGATTTCCAGCTTCAAATAAAAATCACCTCCATCGAATTTCTAGTAATCTGCTTAGTATACTATCGTATGGATACATATTTGTATTCGCTCATTTGGCGATACAGTTTCATTTTCTTGTTCGATAAAATTGAATAATATTGGCATTGATGGCTTCCTCTGCTCACAATAATCTAATTCGGGTGTCCAATCAGGTGCTAATTGTGACAATTGATAATGGTAATCTCGAATCGTACCTGACAGTGACTTTAGAACCTTGAGGGTTTAAACCTTCTGTTTGGAGTTGTAACACGATCTGTGATTGCTGCTCCAATATCCTAAACTTTGTCCGTCAATAGACGAATGTTATTCATAATTCTGATTTCCTAGTTGACTAGTTCGAAGTCATAAGAATAGAGTGGTGGATTTCGTCTGTCTCAGTGGCTCGTTTTTGAATCGTATGTAATTGTAAAATCCTGTAAGGCTGTTTAGGATCCCGTCAGACTTCTACAGTTGCTGGTGAAAACTCTTAGCAGCATGGTTCAGTTGAACGTCATCTGTAAAGGAAGTGTTTCTTGTAGTATTCAGCCTCCTCGGGACTGTATGTAGGCCTTGACCGTGCATAAATCCGCTGGCAAAATGCTTATCCTCTATAGATACTCTTTGTTTGACGACTGTACTCATTGATGCTTCGTCCAATTGTAGCCTTATTGATGTTGCGTTGTACTTGATTTTCGACAATTTACATGTTAAGTAGTGTCATCGATTATAGCTTCGTCAGCACTTCATACTCAATATACTGCTATTGATAGTATCTGCCTGGTCTCGATAGTTTGCATGCGATTGTACTTGTCGGACAAGGTTCAAAGAAATCTCTGGAGTATTGTTCGAAGAGATCTCTGGAGCAAGGCAAACTACAAGATTGCCAGTAACGCATCTATCGGAGTTACATAGGTTCCGACATCATACCTGTAATTGATAATTGACTCAAGTGAATGGTAACTTATATGATCTCATCGCTCTTGCGATTGGTACCCTTTAGGTGCTCCTATCATAAAATTGCCATGATCGACGTGATTGCTGATGTATCTCCTGGCTGATTGGCCTGCGGATTCAACTGGAAATCATATCTGCTACCATCAACCTCAATTGAATATACTTATCAATACTCTTTGTTTATGCAATCGGTATCTCTCATATCCATATGATTTGTCATTCAGATTTGTCCCAATACGTCGATCGAAAAAGATAATTCATGAAATTCCCCAAGCGAAAAGAATCCAATTACTAAAGAGTGATAATAGTTTAAGGGCGTACATCTGTGTACTGTCTTATATAAGAGTATAAAGGTTGATACTGTTGCAAATGAGAATCAGTAAATCTAATAGAGTAGTATGTAGATAAGATTATCACTACAGTGCAAACGCACTTCGCGAGGTGACTATATATGAAGGGTCCTTGTCTGACCTTGGCTGCCAAGTACACTTGTGAGCCAAGTGTACTCACGAGGCCAAGTGCGCTTACAAGCCAAGTGTACCTGGCACCACCATTACACAGCCCAAGAATACTATCGTTTATCTTCAGTTCATCTGAGTATCTGAATGATACACTCGTTATACATGTTGCATGATTCTACCTCCAATGCATGGTACATTGGGGCAGTGCTGCTTAGGAGATTATCCGAATCGATATTAACCTCCTTTCAGTATAAGAAACGATAGGTGATATTGTGTAGACTATTTCAGAGGACGTCATCACTGATTGCTTTCAAAAGGGCTTGAACGTCCTTTACTTTCTGTTTTCCTTTGTACTGCTGTTGAGATATGAACCTCAATAAACGATATCTACTGGTAGTAGTTGCTTCCACCATTACTTTGATCGTCTGTTCTTTCATCGTCTGGAAAGCAACTCGTTTATAGTTTCATACATCACAAGTGGCCTTTCTGACAGCAAATACATCACTTCGAAGGTAGTAGTTGATCATCTGAGTATTGTAATCACCTATCGTATTGCAGGTAATTAACCTGTCCTGAATATACTTCCACTATGAACTTTCTCCAATTTTCGTCAACTACTATTAAAGTGAACTGTACTATTGTATTCGCTCTCGGAACTGCTGCATGAGATATATCTTACGAAAGTTGAAATCACTAGCCTGCTGAATATATTTGGTCATTTCTGCATCGAAAATACCTTTCCAGATATCGCAAATACACCGTCGAAAGGGCTCCATATGTTTCTTGTTTTCCTCGGAATTCAACTTGACATCCAGCTCGGCACACAATTCTGTATGTCTCTCTTTAGCCTCTGCTGCAGATCGTTTGCCAGCCCTGCATTGTTCATACACATCCTTAGAATCATAAAAGTGATATAGCGAATTGTCCATGAGGTCTAGCATTTCTTCATAGTGAGAGTCATACTTGCAATAGAACTTGAACTCAATAAGAGGGCGGGAGTAGTCAACAACATGATCAAAAACACAGTCCTGGGAGGGGCTTGGATCTCACAAAGTATTACGTACAACACCCACAAGGAATTGTTTTTTCATCTTGATGACTTCTCCATTCCAATGTAGAACCTCCTCATATTCACATCTCGGCTTTGTTTAATCAAGGTATGCAGGTACCGAGAGCCAATTATCATTGAACTTGTCAAGCCACTTATACTGCTTGACAAATCTGTGAAGCCATATCAGAAGATAGTTGAACATTCCAATTTACATTGTGTGGAGTAGATCAGGCAGGGGAAGATAGTTTGTGATGCAATCGAGATACTATAAGGTTTTGAGGTCTGAATTAATATCATGACATTTGAGATCGGCGATGCTCAGAGGTATATTTGAATCTGAGAGAATACAATGCATATTATGATCTCAGAGGTTGTGTTGCTTATATCAGCAGAGTGCATTACACATTTCCTACAAGGGGCATTCGTACCAGTAGCTGACATTATTCTTGATGTTGTCATGATCACGCTGCTCAGAGTAATCATCCATTCATACAGGGAGTGTCAAATAACAATATCTGAAGCTGCTATTGGCACAGTGGGTATAGAAAGTACGGATCTTGAAATTGAGTATGGGTTCAACACATGCTGCAGTACATTGAGAAAGACCATTAGGTTGTGCTCCCTGTGAGCATTTCTTCTTTTCAGAGGGATGTCACGCATATTAATGGGAATGAGCAAAAGGGTGTTCAACAGCATCCTGTATATTGTGCGGTTCATATGTACAGCTGCAGATAGGATGCAAATTGTCAAATATATTGGCCATACCTTCTTGTTGACAGAGACGTTCCTGAGGTTGGTACTATCTGACATGAATATCATTGATATCTGCATGTCACTGGTGGGTAGTATTGTTTACACAATTGTGAACATTAAAAAGGGTATACTAAGAAGGAAGCCTACCTGCTTATCCCACCACCAGTCTCCAGTATCTATCTCATTGTAAACACGGTATCCAGTATCATTGAAGCAACATTCTGGAGTGAATGTAAGATGTTCCTCTTATACTGGCTGTCAGAGTAGCCATTTTACACTCTATATGGTCACAGTATCAACACTCAATTGTATCAGAATGCTGCACATTCTATGCCATCTGCCATGTATCTTTATTAAAGGAGCCATGGCGAAGTCCGTTCTCCATCATGTCCATCTTCTGTCAGAGGTTGTTCTTCGATATCAGAGAATCACACACACTCTCTTTAAGGCCATACTTGCCCTTCAGGAAGTTGTTGATAATATTGGTGGGAAGACCTTTCAATGTGACCAGCTCTTAGTAATTATGGTTCTCCTCACTGTCGAACTGATTTAAGGGGTTGCCCCTGGATTGCTTAGCATGGTACTCATCGTCAGTCAGAATATATACAACATGGACTCCTGCTTCTGGATATGAGAATCTTTTTGAGCCACATTCTGATGGTTTTGGACAAGGAGATATGTGTAATGGAGACAACATATCAGGATCATCAATGAGGTCATGGTTGTCAAGAGAACTACTGTGAGAATGATCGATATATCGCTGAGAGAATTGTCGAATATGTTAAGGGGGTTTTGAATCTTCCTTCACCTGAAGAGGTTGGACTCAATATCGAGAATGGTGGCTGTCGATGTGTGTATAGAGCTACAGATCAGACATGTAAGGTTTCAAGCAATCAGGGTAAAATCGATTCGGAGTTCATATGGGTGCCATGTTACATGTAATGTAGACAATTCTGAGGGCTGTATGTGCAGTTGGCAGAATATTGTTAGCATTGCTATAGATCATTCGTTGCTATAGATGGGTCATTGCCATGCACGTATCATTGCTATGTATGGATTGTTGTCATGCATGTGTCGTTGTCATGTAGGGGTGAATTGAGTTGCATGGTATACAAAACTCACAGAGCTGTATATTCAATATCAAGACCCTGATATATACTGCAGATACAGTTTATTATGATGTAGCCAGAGCTACAGCCTAATGTGATACTAATCGTAATGCAAATATAAGAAAGAATCGATGGACTTACATGTTTGCTTGCATTTTTAATGTTTGATCAGGTGGATGATTCGAAATGCGGAACACAACATTTGATATCACTCATTTTCTGTGCCAAGACACAAATTCAGATTTCATGTCACCACCACAAAGAGTCAATTGGTGGTGCCTGAAGAGGCCGAGGCACTGCCAGATTTGCCGGTAACACTTCACTCACTTCATATAACAGATCCTACATTTATTTATTTATTTATTTATTCATCATACAGCATGCAGCCCGCAGGCTATGGCCGGTGAAGTACAAACAAATAACCATGAACAAGCATAACAAATGAAACCGAACAAAGGAAAAACAAAAAACTCCTGGCTAGGTAGCACCGCTCCGCAGCCTCCTGTCACCCCTGCTCTAGTTACAAAGAAATTTTCAAAAACAAACTTAGTGGTCTGTAACACACTTCGTACAATAGTGGGAAATTTGTCAGTTTCGTTCGACCTGATCCTGCATATCATGCGGGCTCTCCCCCTGGAGTTTACCCTCCTTCACCCTTCCCCTTTCTTCTGCGCTCATTCTATCCCACCACCCCTTCCCCTTCGGATTCTTCCTCTTGCCTCTCATCGTCCTCTCCACTCTCGCTATGATGTTCCTCCACATCATTGTTGACAGTTCCCTGACCCACAATCCGATTGTTACACTGCCCAAGGTATTCATCATTCCGGAATTGGCCCAAGTACCACCTTCGTGTGGCTATATGTGTGTCGTGCAGAAAATGTTTCAAAGGTTGCATTGCTTTGTCAGTATATAGAAGATACTTCCAGAGATATCGAGGGTGAACCACTCCAATTTCTTTCCGCATTCTTTGTCTTTCGCGTTGATATAATGGGCATCTTAAAAGAAGATGTTCTGGTAACTGGGGACCTCCATAGTGACATGGACAGTGTGGGGAGTCAACA
>MU122354.1:21639-66106 GCA_014904905.1 Wilcoxina mikolae CBS 423.85 | reverse complement strand
TCGACCGCCAATGGGTCAGTAGCCTGGGCCTTCTTAATCGCCGGTAGGAGGTCATCGTAGGGTTCAACTGTCAGGGTCGCGAAGAGCCGTCCGACAGGCTTCTCGTAGCTGATATCATAATCGGACTGTCGGCGGAGTTTGTTGTGCCTTCCAGGTGCTCGATGGTGAAGTCCTACACGAGGCCAAGTGCGCTTGCGAGGCCAAGTGCACTTACGAGGTCAAGTGCGCCTACGAGGCCAGGTGCACTTGACGTCTGCAGCATGAGGGGTTCGTAGCGGTGGTAATGGTGAGTCATTCCAGCACTTGCGGTACGTAATTCGTTTGAAGTAGCGGTGTCTCGGTTTCCGGAACGGTCATTCCCCTCTTTTGAGGTCGGTGCTCCATCGACGACTAAATGCGGTGTCGATTCTCATCGATTCCCATCGATTTTCTCATTAAAGGGCGGTTTCGATTGCCATTGGGGCTTTCGTGCTTCTGTATCTGCATTCAATTGCAAGTCTCGCAGAATCTCTTATAAAGTAAGTGTTTCTTAAAGAAAGGATAGACTTAAAACGTAACCTTGTATCGCCATATCGGCAAGAAGACTTGTTATCCTTCTCGAGAGCGTGCACAATTGCACCTTGCACTCGAGAATCTGCATTCCGCGGCTCTCCCGTGGCTCAATAAGTGCCATCCGCCCAGCAGCCGTTTGTCATCGCTGCTAACATGGTCAAGCATATCCGAGATCAATGGAAAGGGGTACCGATTCTTGATTGTGCTCGCGTTGAGAGCTCGGTAGTCAACTTCAGAGTTTCAAGCCGCGGTCCTTCTTTGCAAAAATATCGGCGCTGCCGCCGGTGATGATGACCGCTGGATGACACCATTGGCCAGGTTTGTCTCGATGTAGGCCTTTAGAGTTCTTGACTCAACCTCCGACAGGTAATAGGTACGCCCATATGGCAGCTTGTGCCCGGGGTCGATCGCATGGTCAATTGACCGGTGCGGTGGCAGCGTCTGCCTTGACTAAAACCTTCACGAATTCCTGATACTTGGCGGGGATATGGCGTGGCCGCCGTCGTCTGTAGACACCATTTCAGGTGCAGCTCCATCTATACTCGTTAGCTGTGTGTTTTCAATCGTGAGATGGAAGCGAAGGTTGGAATCCAGGAGCCCTTGTCATAACGAGTTATCCTCGATGGGAACCCCCGCCGTCCGGTACTCCCTTCGTGACTCGGCGAGCCGGTAGCAGTCATTCAAGCTTCGCATTGTTGATAACTCTTCTGCCGCAACTACCGCCGCTGCTCCTGCTCGCTCGTCCAGCTCCAGGCACTCCTCTCACCATTGGCGATGCCTTCCATGGAAGCTCACAGCAACCCTGTGCAATCGCCAAGGCGTATGACGAATGCCGCGAGAATCTCGTCGCTAGCTAAGAGATTCTCGAATGCGATGGCTCCAAGCAGATGTATGTCTGGAACCGCGCCCTCCTCAGATGCCTGTGGAGGATCCGACGTCACATTGATGGTGGCCGCCGGTGTATTTGCATCGCCACTTGGGGTCCGCAGAGATAGAAGTCGACCGGATGTCCAGTCGACCTCAGGTCATATGCCATAGGAACGACCAGCACCTCCGTTTCGTCAACCGAGGGCTATCATGTCACTGCACGGAGGGGCACATTCTGCGAATCGCGTGCGTGTCTCACCCGATTGGGATTGACAACATAAATGACGTTTATTCTCCTATATACAAAAGGATAACCATTTGCCCAATCCTGATCAGGGATATGGAGGAGAGGATGCGTCCATTCCCGCTAAGGGATACGGCGACATTGATGTGCATCCATTCCCGCTAGGGGATACGATGACTTGATTTTGTTCGCGTTTCGTACTTGTTCATCCGTCTCGTAGAATCGCACAATGGGGTATCGGCTTTGACCTGCTTGTCACTTTAGAAAATTCAGGGGTTAAACTTCCCACTCTGAGCTGCTTCATGATCTGCGATTGCAGCTCCACGATCAGGGTCTTGAACTCTGCCCATCGGTAGTCTTTCTCCGTAAGTGCACTTCCGTGCTCGTGTAATCATTCTGCGTAGGTGCACTTCCGTGCAATGCTGACGCTCGTAGGTAGGTAACCGTCAAGTGCACTTGATCGAACGCGTTTAACGTCGGTGACTTCTCGCCAGACTCGATCGTCAATGAAGGCTTCGCTAGCAATTCGAGCTGCTCAATGGTTACCCTCGATGGCATTCTGACTAGTTTCGATCGTTCGTTCGTATGCGAATGCTTTCGTCGAACGTATTTCAAGGACTTCTCGGTGGAATGGCCATCAGGCTGGCCACCAGTGTATCAGGGTCGATTGACCTCCGAAACGTTTCGGAATTGACTCTGCTCACGTCAATCAACTCCAATAGACGGAATACTTATCTCGAATCATCACCCTCGCGATGATAATCTGTATGGGTTCCGAGTAGTGACGCGTTTCTTCGGGGTCAATTGACCTCCGAACCATCTCTGAATGATCTCTGCAGTAGTGAATTGACTCGATTGACAGGTATACTTATCCTGATTCGTTGTTCTAGTGATGATACTCGTTGTAGGTCGAGAAGAGAGTTTTAAAGTTCTCAGGAGTGCCTATCATGGCAGGTGACGCGTCTCTCAGGACTGATTGGCATCTAAATCATCTCGGAATCGTCCCTACTACTGTCAATCAACTCAATTGGATAATTACTTATCTTGTGTCGACAATCTAACGATAGTTCTCGGTGTAGGTCTGACGCGTCGAAAAAGTAAAGAAATCACAAAATCCCGTGAGCGAAACGTATCTGATGACTGAAAAGCGATTATAGTGTAAGGACGTACGTCCTCGTATGGATGGATATGCGTAGATACGGTTGCAAACGGGAATAAGTGATAAAGATATCAATTGTACAGTACGTAGGTAAGATAATCGCTAGCGTGCCAAAAGCACTTCGCGAGGTGATTATATATGAAGGGCGGTTACCCGGCCTCGGCAGCCAAGTGCACTTGGGAAGGCCAAGTGCGCTTGGGAGCCAAGAGCGCTTGAGAGCCAAGTACACCTGGCACCGCCATTACAGAAATCGACAAATGGTTTGTTTGTGTATGTGTCACGACATGTCAAAAAAGTAAACAAATCATGAAACCCCATGAGCGAAACGTATCTGGTAACTGAAAAGCGATTATAGTGTAAGGACGTACGTCCTCGTATGGGCGGATACGTGTAGATTATGGATGGATATGCGTAGATACGGTTGCAAACGGGAATAAGTGATAAAGATATCAATTGTACAGTACGTAGGTAAGATAATCGCTAGCGTGCCAAAAGCACTTCGCGAGGTGATTATATATGAAGGGCGGTTACCCGGCCTCGGCAGCCAAGTGCACTTGGGAAGGCCAAGTGCGCTTGGGAGCCAAGAGCGCTTGAGAGCCAAGTACACCTGGCACCGCCATTACAGAAATCGACAAATGGTTTGTTTGTGTATGTGTCACGACATGTCAAAAAAGTAAACAAATCATGAAACCCCATGAGCGAAACGTATCTGGTAACTGAAAAGCGATTATAGTGTAAGGACGTACGTCCTCGTATGGGTTAATACATGTAGATACGGTTGCAAACGGGAATAAGTAATATATATCAATTGTAAGTTAATGTAGGTAAGATAATCACTAGCGTGGCAAAAGCACTTAGCGAGGTGATTATATATGAAGAGTGCTAACCCGGCCTCGGCAGCCAAGTGTACTTACAAGGTCAAGTGCGCTTGTGAGCCAAGTGCACTTACTAGGACCAAGTGCACTTGCGAATCAAGTGCACTTATGAGGGCCAAGTACACTTACGAGGCCAAGTGCACTTACGGGGCCAAGTGCACCTGGCACCGCCATTACAATCAACTAATACACCGTATTGTAAGACCTGATCAGTTGGTAACATCTGAACGGAAAACTGTCCAGGTGACAGCAGCGAAGCTACGAGGCTATCAGATCATAATTTCTTCTGCTAAGTTGAGGTCAATACCAATAGTCAAGTTCAATTCTTGGTTATTAGAAGAAGTGATAGGTGCTGCAAATAACGATGCTGCATGGCAGGAAGAGTATGTTAGAGCAATGGAATATAGTCCAAGCCCTGATATCTCGTTCGAAAATGAAGCCCTTTATTATAAAGACAGGCTGTGGATCCCAGAGCATTTGCAGTTACAAAAATAGATACTCGAAGTACAGTACAATTCAAAGGTAGCTGGGTATATGGGATAGGATAAGACAATTGAGTTGGTTCAAAGCAACTTCTTTATGCCAGAGATGGAGAAATATATCAAAGATTATGTCCGCTCATTTCCTGAATGTCAGAATAACAAAGCAGCTCGACATGCTCGCTAAGGACTCTTACAACCTCTCGGATTAGCATACCATCCATGGGATTCAATCTCTATGGATTTCATCATCGACCTACCTCTATCAGGTGGTTGTTCATCGGTCTGGGTTATCGTTAACAGAATCACAAAGATGGCGAGAAGAAAGCCACAGACCTGGTAAAGATCTTCCTGAAAGAAGTATGGAGATTCCTTGGTCTACCCTCGAACTTGGTATTAGACAGAGATTTCAGGTTCACATTGGGGTTTTGATCTTCTTTGGTTGAAGCTCTCGATATCAGTTGAAGATGTCTTTACCATGTCATCCACCGACTGATGGTCAAACGGAAAGAGGAAATCAAACGTTGGAGTATTATCTGAGGAACTTCTGCAATTACGAACAAGATAACTGGTCAGAATTGTTGCCAATGGCAGAGTACGCCTACAACAATTCACTTACCACCGTGACTGGCATGTCACCTTTCTTTGGAAATTTTGGATTCGATCCCCAAACGAATTGGCTTATTGAAGCAGAAGCAAAGAATCCAGCATCAAGGAACAATGTTCATTGGCTGTCCAGAGTGCATGACCTATGTTGAAAAGGCATAGAGATGGCACAAGAGACAATGGAAAAGTAGCAGGATAAGCGTACTAAGGAACCTCCGAAGAATTTGGTTGCCAGTGGTGACCTAGTCATGCTAAATGGAAAACATCTCAAGACCGAACGTCCATCTAGAAAGCTAGATGCAAAGCTACATAGTCCTTATAAGGTGCTAAAGGTACTTCCACCCACAGCAATTAAGCTTGAATTGCCTAAGCGTTGGCAAATCCATAATGCTTTCAATGTCTCTCTCATTGAACCATATCGAACGGCTACTGTTCCAATCAGACCTACACCTGACCTCGCTATCAGTGAAGGAGGTGAACTAGATTACGATGTATAAGGCTACAACTACAAAATAGGCTATGAGGCTGAAGAGATCATGGGCAGCCAGTATAGCAATGAACGAAAGAAGGTGCTATATCTGGTTAAATGGAAAGGGTATCCAGATGAAGCAGATTGGACTGAGGAACCTTATGAGAATTTCGATGACAAGAGGTTACTGAAGAATTATCATAAGCGGAACCCTCAGGTAGCTAAGGACAAGAGGTTGCGCTAGTACCTTTTCCCCACGAAGGGTTTGTAACAGCTAGCAAGATACCTTGGAAAGGGAATTGGGTTTTGGGCACAAGGAGTCATGTTTTACCAAGAAAGAAAGGAAGGACTTTGGATTTTGTGCACAAGAGGTCATTTTTTACCAAAGCAACAAAGAGCAGATTAGTATGATGGTTCAGAGACGAACTCTGTAAGGGAGGAGGTAGTGTTATACCTCACAGGTTGTACATCACCAATGGCCATTGGAGCGGGGTTACCTACGATTACTCGACGATAGCTGTATCGGAATAGTACAAGTGCCATCCCTGGACGTCATCGAAACTACATAGATAATCACTCGCGCCCAACGAAATCAGATCAGCTGTCATGCAGTCAACAACACCACTGATAAGCAATTAAAGGTGGTTATTGGGTCGATACTCTGCCAGCTCATACCTAGTGTTGGCAACGAAGCGGATCGGTTCGTCGCGGATCGAACCAGGGCGCGGTTCTATCCGGATTCGATCCGAGATTTGGACGAAGTTCCGAGGTTTGTCCGAACCGGTTCGCGAACCATCTATCTTCGAACGATAATAGGTAAGCGAGTTCTTGTCCGATCGGCTCGATTTTTATCGCATCTTGTAGCGGGAGAGGTTAGCTACAAGATGCACCAAAAATCGAGCCGATCGGACAAGAACTCGTTTACTTATTTTTGTTCGCAGTTGTAGGTCGAAATGGTGGGGTTTGAGGCGAAAGGCTTGGCAAGGATCCGGTTCACACGGACCAAATCGGTTCGTCAATTCTACGAACCCCGGGCGGTTCGTTGCCAACACTACTCATACCATCGATAATGCGAAGATAGCTGAGAGGCTGTCGATACGAAAGCACCTGTGTTTGCAGTGTAGGTGATGAAGTCTCTATAGTCCCTCACAATCAAAAAGAAACCATTCGCCTGGAAGTAAAGAGATTGAAAGGATACGATAGGTCCAGACCACAGCATTCCAAAGGCCTGATGTCAGTACGGGTTCTATTCGTCTGAGTTAGAGATCTAAGCGGAAAGATGCGGAAGGTCCGGAAGAGCGCTGAAGGGCAGGAAGGGTATTGGTGCATAGGGAAGGTTAGGTAGAGGAGCTCATGAGAAAAGCGTAGATTAGTATTGGCAACAAAGCGGACTAGTCTGAGTCGGATCAAACCGAGGCTAGGTTTGAGGAGGGTACCATTGGAACAAACCCTTGCCACCAATGATTCGAACCGCTCGGCCATGAATGAAACCTCACAGCTTGGGAGTTTGTGAGCAGTTTGTAAGTAATCTGAGGTGCAGTTTGGGAGTAATCCTAGGTGCAGTTTGTGAGTAATCCGAGGTGAAGTTCGAGTTTTTCTGATGGCCGGTATGGAAGAGCCAAGAACGTTTGTGATCCCACATTTACTGTTATGCATTTTCATTGTCATTGCTGTTCATTTGGTATCGCTACTACTGCCAAAGCAGCAACGCGACCGTTTGGATCATACAAGCTCATACAAGCTTTCACATACTCATACAAGGGTGAATGAGCTTTATTGTCGCCGAATGCAACTCGGATGTGACGATGCAACAGTCACAAATTCGTTCACAAATTTATTGATAACTATATACAAAAACACATGGTCGATCTTTGATGCCCTTGGAGCAGCACTTGGAGGTACTCATGGTACACGAGCAGGTATATTTCGAGTCAGGGCACAGACAGAGAAGATTGATACAGGCTGGGTGGAGACGGTTGCACTGGGCTGGCTCTCGGCGGACAGGAGATGATCGAGCTGGGCTGGCTCGCGGCTGGCTGAACGCGATCGAGCTGGGCTGGTACTGAGATGATCGAGCTGGACTGGATCTCGGCTGGCTCTCGACTGGATAGACGCGATGTTGCGAGGTGTGCTCTCGGCTGGCTGGAGATAATCGAGCTGGAATCGATCTCGGCTGGCTGGACACGATTGAGCTGGTGCTGGCGCTCGACTGGATGGATGCGATCGAGCTGGGCTGGCTGTCGGCTGGATGGAGATAATCGAGCTGGAATGCATCTCGGCTGGCTGGACGTGATCGATCCGGGGCTGGCTGGAGACAGTCCAGCTGGACTTGCTCTTGTGTAAGAACATACGTCTGTGTACGACCTCATATAAGATTATAAGGGTAGATAAGGTTGCAAACGAGGATAAGTGAATATAGTAGAGTAGTTTTTAGATAAGGTAAGGTTATCGATGGCATGCAAGGGCACTCGCACGAGCTGACTATATACTGGGCAGATGGACGGTTACCATGCCATAGGCTGGCTGCCATTACATCATCCCCCTCTTTATCTGCAGACCTCCTGGGCTGCATACCCGTACATGAAGAGAAGAACAAACAATCCAAGAAGAAACAAATTGAGGCTCGTAAATCCCGCTGCCGATTGGTACCACTCGAGGATAATCTTTTGGTGGATCTGGCGTATGGGGACAGTTCACTGGCACGTCCAGTGGTAGGTAGTAAAACACGTTCCGTCGCCATTTGTACCGGGCCGAGATCCAATAAGAAGAGAAGAGATGGAGAAAAGAAGGAAACGTCCAATTGACCCATATCTCCATATCCAAGCCCTCGGCATATCGTAGCTTTCATCGTGCAGGCTCAGAGGTATGATTCGGCATCGCGTCGGATGTCATTGACCGATTCGAAGGTCAAATCACGTATCAATCGTATGTGATTCGCTGATTATCTAACTCGTGAGTATCCAAGTGAAGATCGAACTTACAATATCAATCAAGTACGCTTAGCTCGCGCAAAGCTTGTTCCCTCGGAAGTCTTTCCCCGTAAGTGCACTTCCGTACTCATGTAATAATTATCTGTAAGTGCACTTCCGTACTCGTATAATCATTCTCCGTAAGTGCACTTCGTCGGTGCAATGCTGATGCACGTAGGTGCGCTTCAGAGGTTCCACTCAGTTTGGAGGAAGGCAATCGTCAAGATCGCTTCAGATGGTAGAAAGGTAATCTTCAAGTGCGCTTCGAATTCTGATTGAGGTGTACTTCCGTGCAAACGATAAGGTGTACTTCTGTATCATGATGATCGAGATCGTGTCCACTTGAAATCCGGATCGTAGGTATAGTCATCCCATCTGTCGTCGACTACTCTTCGCTTCGTCTTCAACATTCAGTTTCCCTCCGACTTTTGCCCTTTGACCTTGCACTCTCCTTTGCAGACATCACCACCTGCCCAAGGCCTGGGTGGAGATGAATGCCGGTTCGTGTTGTAGCAGTAGCCCAAGTCACCTCTGCAGCCTCGGGACCATAAAGATGCACAAGACACCGAACCGAGATGCTCGTCTTTCGACTCTCTTTCACAAACATCACAACCTGCCCAGGGCCTGGATAGAGATGAATGCCGGTTCGTGTGGTAGCCCGAGTCGCCTCAGCGGCCTCGGGGCCATAAAGATGCTCAAAAAACTGAACCGAGATGCTCGTCTTACTTCGTCTTTGGGTCTTATCTTGTCTTCGGCTTCCATCCGTCTTTTCGACTTCACGTTGAACTCGCGTGTATCGATGCGTCAAGAAAAAGGGGTAATGAGATGTGTAGAATATCTCGAGGTAATCTCTCGTCGATTCGTAGAATTTCTCGATGGTAAATCGCGTGTATTCGTGCGATTTCTCGAACTAATCTCGTGTATTTGTATGACTTCTCGATGATAGGCAGCGATTACTAGTAATGCATTGAATGGGGTAGTTCACGAAATCCCATGAGCGAAACGTATCCAATTACTAAAGATCGATAACAGTGTAAGTTCGTACATCCGTGTACGGCCTCATATAAGAGTATAAGGGTAGATACGGTTGCAAACGAGGATAAGTGAATATAGTAGAGTAGTATTTAGGTAAGGTAAGGTTATCGATGGCGTGCAAGGGCACTCGTACGAGCTGACTATATGCTGGGCAGATGGACGGTTACCCTGCCATAGGCCGGCCGCCATTATATCTTGATTGGATGGATGCGATCGAGCAGGGCTGTTACTCAGCTGGCTGGAGATGATCGAGCTGGACTGAATCTTGACTGGCTCTCAACTTGATGGATGCGATCGAGTGGGGCTGGCTATCTGCTGGCTGGCTGGAGATAATCGAGCTGGAATGGAACTGGGCTGGCTGGACACGATCGAGCCGGGGCTGGCTGAACGCGATCTAGCTCTGCCCCTATGAGCAAGTTAAAACTTATACATTCAAGTAAAAGCTTCTATAAGCGATGACGATACTTAGTAAGGTTCGCGAACCGGTTCACACGAACCCAAAAACTTAACAGAAGTGTGTGGCAAACCTCGAACCAGATTGGTTTGACTGAACCTCGGTTTGATTCGTGCTAGAATTGACGAATCCTAACCCTGATCCGATTCATTCGAATCAATCCGGTTTGTCAATTTTCACGAACTAGAGCAGTTCCTTGCCAATACTAGCGTAGATAGAAGTACTTGTTAGAGTGATAGGATAGAGGTATAAAGACTTCTAGAATCTCCGAGGGTAGAAGGGCAAGCTTCTTGACGAGCAGAACAAGCCTTAACAATATACACATTAGAAAGCCAAACATCTTTGTCTTGAATCTTCATCTTTTAGTGACTTTCAAATCCTGAGTGAATCTTCTTAACTTCCATCGCAAGCAAGTCCTGAAAGCACTAAGGATACTACTTGTACTGGTAGATTTGGGGTAACACTCCCGGTGTTATAACTGATACAAGCACCATCAAGCCTGCACTATGGTAGCTACGGACACATAGACTTGGTTATGGACATGGAGCTTGGTGCTGTCAAGCCACTTTGGAGATATGGAGATCTGGAGGTTATAGGGGTCAATTGGACGTTTCCTTCTTGTTTTCTCCTTCACTTCTCTTCTTATTAGATCCCGGCCCGGTACAAATAGCGTCGGCACGAGTTCTACCACCTACCCCTGCCGGTGGACTTTCCCCGTACACCGGATCCACCTAAAGGTTACCACTCGAGTGGTACCGATCAGTTGCGGGATTTATGAGGCCATACGATGGCGTACGAGCTTGGATTTGTTTCTTCTCTTCATGTACGGATATACAGCCCAGGAGATCTTCAGATAAAGAGGGGGATGATGTAATGGCGGCCAGCCTATGGCCGGGTAACCGCCCAGTATATAGTCAGCTTGTGCGAGTGCTCTTGCACACCATCGAAAACCTTACCTATATTACCTTACGATTGATATTTGTCACTTATTCCCGTTTGCAACTGTATCTCTACGTATCCACCCACACGAGGACATATATCCTTACAGATACAGACAATATAGATCCGAAGGAATGATGTCAGTATGGATTCTATTTATCTGAGTAGGAGATCGTAGGGGAAAGATATAGAAGGTCTTGCAGCAGAAGTGGAGGGTAAACTATCTAACGAAAAGATATTTGTGCACAGTGTGGTTTGGTAGAGAAGCTCATGAGAAAAGTGTAGATAGTAGTACTTGTTAGAGCAAAAGGAAAGAGATATAAAAACCACTGGAATCTCCGAGGGTAGAAGAACAAGCTTCTTGACAAGGAAAATAAGCCTTAACAATATACGATATGAAAGACAAACATCTTTGTTTTGAATCTTCTTAGTGACTTTTATATCCTGAGTGAATCTACATAACTTCTATTTCAAGTATGTCCTGAAAGCAGTCAGGATACTACTTATACTGGTAAATCTGGAGTAATGCGCCCGGTATTACAGTTTAGAATTGAATTCTACCTTCATTTCATGACTGACAATAATGGTCTCTTTTCAAATAAGAATACCTTCATGAGTCTACCGAATACGATTTGCCTCTGAGTGGATATCTAAAGGTCATTTACAGTTCAGGATCAATCAGAATATAATATGGTGATTGTATATTTCTTGCTCAATTGTAGATCACACATGGTAAATTCCTACACCCGTATTGAATTAATATACCACTATTATATTTTACTAGAAAATTACACTGGTACTTGTCTAGTACTTATCAAGCTCCTTTGCAATCTCTGGAAATAGCATATCACAGTGCACTTTGTCCTTCAATACGAATTCTTCCAATACCTGCAAGTCTGTAGACCCTTTAGGAATGACCTGTCTCTTATAAGGCCGAAGGGTATCCTCTAAGTATTCCAGCACTTTGTCAAAAGACACCTCAATCACTACCTCAGCCAGTGGTACTGAATCAAAAAGTAACTTCAACTCGTCTGCTATTCTCTTGCGCTCTGCAGTAGCCCTGTTATGTTCTGTAGTTGCCCACTCGCATTCTTCATTTTGATCTTTTGCTCTCTTGATTGCGCGTCGCACAATATCACCTGCAGTTTCGGCCACCACCCCAAACACAGTTGATACCTCTATCCAAGAAGGGTGGTGACCGTCGCTCTCTGCACTTGTATTGCCCTTGCCGTACCACCAGTACGTAAGAATGGCAGTGCATTTTAAAAGTGGTAGCTCAGGACCGTGTTTACCCATTCGTATAACCGATTATCTACTACTCACAATTAGCACTTCTGCCAGTCCTTACTCCCATGCAAACATACCTCTTCGCACTCTTGCTGTTGTTCTTCTCTTGATGTTGAGTTGAAATATGTACATGTGACAGAAGCTGCTCGCTTACCCCTGAGAATCGCGAAAAATATACGTAACCCTAACCCCCACGCACGTACAAAGAGAGCAATCGGCGACATGAGTACATGGGGATAATATAAAGAAAATCCACATGAGCCTGGAAGCCAGTGGGTCCGAAGCATAAAACTCAGTACAGATATCATCCTTTCTTCCTTCGCCGCCGCAGTTGTTCTTGGGAGACAAGTCATGATTAATACGTCCCATAACAGGTGGTAGGATAGATGGATGATTTGGATATATTCTCAAACTCGGAGAGGCTTTACATGTGTCGAGGAGGCACGTTACTGTAAATGTAGATGCATGATTTCGCACTCGATCTCTATCGTTATCCAAGTAATAATCTTTGCGTCAGGAAAACTCTAACTTCGGCGTCGCGTGTGATTCTTGAGCTGCTTCGTGTTTTAGTTTCAGTGCTGCCTTCGCTCCCGAACGCTCTACTCATCTTGTCTCACTATTTTTCTCGGTTGGAAATATGCAAAAGCATCCTCGATGTCACCTCGAACATCGCTGCAAATCTTTCTTGGCGACTTATGGGTTTGCGCTTGTGGACTGGTGGGAATGTTGCATTTTATGGAACCGGAATTCCGTTCCGTGAAATAGGACAGGGCTGGATAATGCCGAAGGAGCATTGTAAAATGCACCGCCCTCATGGAGTGTCATTCGCTTTGAAGCTTTGGCGGATGAGTGCTTGTTCCCGCACTTGGAATGGTGACTGCTAAATATAAGTTTCGTCGGGGGTAAGTGTACATGTGTATTTCGAGCTTTATGAATTCCAAGACTCTCATGGTAGAGACTGGCCGCAGGAAAATCTGTGCAAGATTCCTCTTTACCGCACATGTACAACTTCTAGTAGATCTACAGTTGATCACACAACTAATTGGTTCAATCTGTGAGAATTCTCAAAAATGAATCTTGGCTTTGCCTGGGACCCACATCCATCAGAGACTGAGAAAAATCACTCCGGAATCACCGAACACCATCCCATGTGCAATTATCCACAAGGAATGAGCTAAATGTCTTCTAGTCTTGCTTAGCGGCCGGTACCTATCCCGTTCAATCCCTTCCCTGGTTCTCCACACGCCTTGGGCCGTCCGGAACGTCGACACGTTATTTGCCAAGGCATTAGGTTGCATCGAATCTTTTCTTCGCGGACGGCGGACGGTAACTGAAACGTCAGTTTCCGTGTCCTGGTGGAAACGGATTCTGGGGAGTTCTCACCAGCTAAGATACTTTTGGCGTAGAAATTCGAAGAAGGCAAAGTTATGGCCAAGTGAAGGATTTTCATAGTCGTAGATCGCTCGCTTCCTTCTCCACCACCGTCACCACCGTATCGGTGCACCTAAATCTCGCACGAACTACTGCGCTCAATCACTACCAAGAGATTATGATGGGTGTGACGTGCGTGGTATTAGCGTACTAACAAAAGGGGGTTTCAAAGAGATTGTTAGAAATTTAGAGCTAAACGGAGGTTTGGTTGGCTATTTCTCCATTCAGGTGGAGCAGCTCGGTCTTGGGGCCGGGTTCTCCGGTCACGTGATGCACTAATTGGCCCAAAAAACATCCGTTTGTGCTACAAGTTGAATACGGCTTTTCCTTGAAGTAAAAAATTAAATACTTGGATATTATGAATACTTATCAAATGGAACCCCAGTGTCGGGTTCTATGTTTGGTTTGTCATGTCTATTCTCTGAACATTAATTCGTCTCCCGCGGCGTTTCTTAACGGGCAGTCTAAACAAGGCCTGGCGGCAAGCGAATTCTGAGCATCTACTCTAGATAACTATGTGCCTCATCGGTACCTCGCGTTAGGACTAACAACCGGACGAAGGTGCGGGGAAGATCGCAAGGGTTAACATGTGGAAGCAAATGAAATCTCGGCGTTATTATATCACCTAGAATAGGAACCACTGCCACCATTCAATTGATCAACTTCTGTCCTTCGTTCGAATTACAGTGCATATATAGTACTACACACGACAGAATGGAAGGATTCTATAACGTGGCGGCCCATTCGATTCGGACAAATGGGACCAAGAGGTCGAGAGATCGAGACCAGCGTCCACTGCGGCTTCTTTCCTTGGGTACGCTCACATCAGCTGATTGTATTGACGCCGGCGACTGTTCACTGCTAACAGGATTTAGATGGCGGCGGTGTGCGCGGGCTCAGTACATTGCTTTTGATCCAGGAGCTGATGCTCAATGTGTTTGTGGAATTGGAAGGTCGAGCTCCACGACCTGAAGAGTTACCACGACCATGCGACCATTTTGACTTGATTGGTGGCAGTGGAACTGGCGGGTGTGTTGGTTCCCTTGTTTCCTTATTTCTGGGGAGATTGAACATTTCTAATGGTTTAAAAACAGCTTGATTGCTATATTGCTTGGGCGTCTGCGAATGGACCTGGAGACTTGCAAACAGGTCTATGTACGGGTATCAAAGGACGTTTTCGAGTCGGATAAAACGATAGCGGGCCTTCCGTACCGGAATACTCTATTTAAAGCATCCAAACTGGAGGAAGGTATTAAACAGATTGTTAGAGAATTTGTGGGCCGGGAATCAGGTGACAGCGACGCAATTACGAGCAGGAACGGCCATATGCCCTCTTTAATATCGCTGGTACCGCCGCCCACACCGAAAAGCCATCGCAGTGGAGGATACACCCCTAGCAGTGACGGAAGTACTCTATCTGGCTCACTGGGGAAACCTGACGTTCCAGGGGATGGCGATGCGCTCTTGTTTGATTCCCGACCTGACCGCTGCAAGACGTAATGAAATTCCCAAAAGCGGCCATTCCAGATCTTTGAGCTGACATCGCCTGTAGCTTTTTGACGGCAACTTACAAAGGTTTGGACGAAGACACACCTATAGCATTTCTTCGAACATACGAATCATCACAAGCATCAGCGCCAAGTCCCAAGTGTACAATTTGGCAGGCTGGAAGAGCCACGAGTGCTCACTATCCTGCCTTCAAACCAATCCAAATCGGGCATGACATTTTCATCGACGAGGGACCTGGGCCATACACGCCCGTGATGAAAGTTCTCGAGGAAGCATTGGTGCACGAATGGCCCGGGCGGGAAGTGGGTATAGTAGTCTCGATCGGGACCGGAAAAATGGCGTCCTCTCCCAACTCAACCCCAGCCGTGCGGCAACCAGTGCGGAAGCAGTCGCGCTCTATGTTACAAGCCTCGTTTCTGGGGAAATTTGTCGATGCAAAGCAAAAGCATGAAGCCAAGATGCAGCGTTGCGAGGACATCCACCAAGAGCTGTTGGAGAATATTGAAACAATCGGTGTTGCGAAGGAAAATTACATTCGGCTGAATGTAGAGCGAGAGGTCGGAGACTTTGGTATAAATGAATGGCACAGGATGGCGGACATCAGCACGAGCACCAGGAAGTATCTTTTAAAGCACGATGTTCACGCTATGAACCAGACAGCAGCAGAAAAGCTGGCCTCAATTCATCGGCAGGCATCGTCGTGCGGACAATCCCTTTTAGGAGGTAGTCAGCCTTCCAGCGAACGAGATGACCTCGGCTCAGATACAACCAATGATGGCCACTACGTGCACAGTCCGTCACGTTTAACAAGCGATAGGGATTTTACTCAGTCGCGCCCACCAAGTGATAGTGACTTCGGCCAGTGGAGTCCGATTAGCGATCGTGACTACAGTCAATCCTTCCCAATGCCCTCCCAGAGTGCGCCTTCACGCTCGTCCAAGGCTTCGAGCCAAAAGGTAAGTGACCATCCTGGGCAGGAACGGAAAAATTGCTTACCGCTGTCGACAGTATTACATGAGTCGAGAGCTTCCATCTCTTCCGCAGGAGCCGGATTTGGAATCGCAATCGAAAGAGAACCATGACAGCTCGGAAGATGAAGAAGTCAGAAAACATTTTGAGCAGTTGAAGGTAATTGCCCTTCGGCTGCACGGCGACACAAAAGCAGGGTATTTTTAAAGGGAACGTTTGTATTTTGGTTGAGGAGTTGTGCCGCTGTTTTCGCAGAAACTTTTTCTCTGTTTTTGTTTTTATAAAAGTGGTTAGTAAGTTGAGAGGGTACTCACAATTAATCACTCGATACCAGTTCTCTGTCCTGTTTCTTTCAATATATCCGAAGCTGTGCGGATGTTCTGGCCAATATACCTAGTCTGTCATCCGGCTTTTTTTTTCGCTGGCGCGTAGCCGCCAAAAAAATTACAAAGCCGTCTGACGGACTACAATATACCTAGAACATTTGGCGATTGTAAAAAGCTAGTTCGAACCGTGCTGTGCCCCATTGGTGCTATGAACATCAACGCTCCAGCTGGCTAGGCTGGGAGCCTCACAATCGAAAGGATACTATTCGCTGGGAAGCTAAGAGATCGAAAGGATACGATAGGTTCGGACCACTGTGGTTCGAAGGACTGCATCAGCAACAACCCTAGTTTCCGTCCGAAACACCCGGGTGTTCCTGTCGGCTCTGACGGCTCTGACGGAACCTCGTACCCTCTGACCGAGAATTACACGCTACCCGTCGCCCAGGCAACAGGTCGCATTGCATACTTACCCTGTGGCGGCTATTATACCACGTCTCTTATTCTTGCGATGCGTCGCGTGGTATATTACCCCTTGGCAGAGGAGACCTCTTAGCATTTATTTCCAGACGCAGCACACTGTACGGTCGCAGTCTTGATTTACCAGGGCCATCAATTGATTACTTAAAATCACACTTGATTCACAAATTTATTGCTAACTATATACAAATAATCATGGTAGATCTTGGATGCGCTTGGAGCTAGTACACGGGCGGAGAAGATCGATACAGGCTGCGTGCAAATAGTTGGGCTGGCGGGAGACGATTAAGATTGGCTGGCTGACTGCTGGCTGGATGCGATCAAGCCGTGGTGGCTTCACACGATCGAGCCTGGCTGGCTCTCCGCTGGCGGGAAATGATTGAGCTGGGGTGGCTTTTGGCTGGGTGGATGCGATCGAGCCGTGCTGGCTACACGTGATTGAGCCGTGCTGGCTACACGTGATTGAGCCGTGCTGGCTACACGTGATTGAGCCGTGCTGGCTCTCGGCTGGCTGTATGCGATGAACAGATCTGGACGGAAATATTAGCATTTGGATCAGGTGCGCTTGGAGGTCGAGCTGTGCTGGAGGTCGAGCTGTACTGGATGTCGACTGACTAGACGCGATCGAGCCGTGCTGGATCTGGGCTGGCTGGACACCATCGAGCCATGCTGGCTTTGGGCTGGCTGGACGTGATCTAGCCGTCGGTTAAAATTGTCTGTAGATCTGTTAGCATTGCAAATAAAGAGGGTGATTGTGTGAGAGAGAGAGAGAAGTATCATAGAGTTGAACTTAGAACTTAGAACTTAGAACTTAGAGTGCAAATACGGTTCAAAGTAAGGGGGTGGAAAAGGGTCAGACTATATATGAAGGGCCCTTACCCGGCCTCGGCAGCCAAGTGCACTTGCGAGCCAAGTGCACTTATGAGGGCCAAGTGCACCTGCGAGCCAAGTGAACTTACGAGGGCCAAGTGCGCCTGCAAGCCAAGTACACCTGCAAGCCAAGTGCACTTACGAGGCCAAGTGTACCTATCAGGCCAGGTGCGCTCATGAGCCAAATACACCTACGAGGCCAAGTGCACTTACAAGCCAAGTGCACCTGGCACCGCTATTACACTGGGTCTCGGCTGGCTGGACGGAATCGAGCTGGGATGGCTCTACGCTGGACCATTCTGACGTATGGTCACAGGGCAGTGGCCACAACACCACAGTGTTCGTTTAAAATAGGAGACCGACAAAGCGAGAGGAAACGGTGAAACTGCGATCGGAGGGCGATAGAAACGGTGAAACTACGAATGGAGGGCGATAGACACGGTGAAACTGTGATCGGAGGGCAATAGAAAAGGTGAAACTACGATCGGAGGGCGATAGACACGGTAAAACTGCGATCGGAGGATGATATGCAACGCAACACGTGGTATTGACGCCGGGCGCGGAGTAAGCCGCCACCGGGGTGTCTCTGACAGCCATGACGGAGCAGATCCACTCTGACGGAGCCATTCTGCCCGGACGGAAATCTTTTTTGCTGATGTGATGTCTGTAGGGACTCTATTCGTCTGAGTAGGAGATCTGAGCGGATAGATACCGATGGTCCGGCAGAGCAGTGAAGTGTAGGAAACGTTATTGGTGTGAAAGGTGATTAGGTAGAGAAGCTCAAGAGAAAAGCGTAGATAGAAGTAATTGTTAGAGCATGTAAGAAAGTACATCCTCGTATGGATAGATATGCGTAGATACGGTTGCAAACGAGAATACGTGATAATGATATCAATTGTGACCTAAAGTAAGTAAGATAATCACTAGCGTGCCAAAAGCATTTCGCGAGGTGATTATATATGAAGGAGGTTTACCCGGCCTCGGCAGCCAAGTGCACTTGCAAGGGCCAAGTGCGCTTGAAAGCCAAGTGCACCTGGCACCGCCATTACATTATCCCCCTCTTCATCAGCAGACCTCCTGGGCTGCAACACATATATACATGAAGAAAGACAAGATAAGGTACGTACGCCTTCGTATGACTGCATAAGTCCCGTGACCGATCGGTGCCATCATGGCGGCCTCACGGCGGCCTCACGGCGGCCTCACGGCGGATCCGGTGCATGGGGAAATCCACCTCCAGTGGTAGGTGGTAAAACATGTGCCGACACCATTTATTCTGGGCCGAGATCCATAAGAAACGAAGAGAAGAAAGAGAAGAGAAATAAACGTCCAATTGATCCTGAATCCTCCAAGTCCATCTCCGAATCCTAATAATTGATCCACATAGTGCTAGCTCGGTGGTGCTCGAATCGGTAAATGCCATTGGCCGACTTGTGGGCGCCATTCGGCATCGATATATAGTAGTTGACACGTGATATGCCGGACTCGACTTCCGACTAATCGATTGATCGATCGTATACGATTTCTTTCGTTGAACGCGTTCGTGAACGTCATCTGAGGGGCAAGGCCATCGCGGCCAGTATCGCATCGCTGCAGCAGTCAACTAGCATAATTGCATGATGTACCTATCTTGGTCGTAGCTGCTGCTCTTGAGAGCTTCTTGAATTCGTATGATTTCCATGTCTCTGTGCTTTCGTATATCCAAGCACACGGTAGATCTCTTTGGTGATAGCCTCCGCTCTCTGCATTGATCATATACGTCTCACAGATTGGTTCTGAGATCCAGTGGTGATTGACTTGTGTCGGCCTCGCTCGGCGCTCGATTGCAGTCATCATATGTCAACATCATTCGTACATGCTCATTCGAGTTGCGGTATCTAACTCGTAAGTGTGCCATAAGGTTGTACTCACATCATAACCAAGTATGCTTCCGCTCCCGGTACATCAAGGCAGCCATTCTCCGATTCACATGCCTTCGACTTCCGAATCCACGAAAGTAGTGGGTTTGCACACGCCATGCCCTTCCGAGCCTAGCTGTAGGGTGCGCACCCTAAAATCTAGCCTGATACGGTTAATCACCACTATCTGCAGCGACCTCAATCGATTATCGTCATGGCTTCGTTTGGTGCTCTCGGAGATAAGTCCAATTGCAGAGCATATTCATTCGTTGATATATCTAATTCGTAAGCATTCCGTACATGGTCATAGTTACCATGTGATTCGGAGCGATTGCGCTCTTGAAAACTCCCGGAAGCCCGCATCGCGGCTTTGTACGTCTAACCTGGAGCTTCTGCTCCCATCCACTTAATCCAATGTAGGTACGCTTCCCTTATACCGCACATTCCGATGAGGTGCACATTCCGTGCTGCTTAATGATCTATATCTCCGACCTCGAACATCTCTTTGCCACTGGTATATTTTGTCTAACGGATTTAGGCCTCCTGCCGGTTTCCTCAGAGATTTCGGTGCATCTCATCCAGGCCGACTGTCATGGTCTCATAGATTTCTCTGCTCGGTATTGACATCTCGATATTGACGTCTTGATAGATGGCTTCGAGGACTCGATCATTCTGTATGCCATTCGATTGAGCCTTGTAAATAATCCAAATACTGTTAGCCTTGAAAACCACTCTGAACTTCGTTCTATGATAACTCCATTTCGTATAATATCTCTGATCCGGTAGCCATCTCAACTGTATGTCGGTAGTCCCATCGGTAGGCTTCGCTTCCATGATAATTCCTCGGCGTCGTAACCGTTGACCTCTCTGGTGTACATAACCGTGACGGTACTTGATGCCAGCACTTCCGATGCGGTAATCGTTTGCAGTAGGGGTCGTTTCTGAATGTCCGGTACGGTTATCCCCCTCTTTTGGTCGGAGTTCTGTCGACGACTTATTTTGTCAAGCCGATATCGTTCAAGCTGACACGTCTCCAATTTCGATGTCGATTCGCGTCTCGATCCTAACACCTCCAATTGCCATCGTGGTTTGAAATGTAAATATTTCCGAATTGTATCTGGGATCTTGATTCCGGTCATCTCGTTGGTATGGCCTAAATTTGCATATGTGCGCCTCTGCACTCAATTGCTAGTCTCGTAGCTTGTCATCTTAAAATAAGACTTTCTTAAGAAATGGGAAAGTTCCAAATGTAACCTTGTGTAATGGCGGCCGGCCTATGGCAGGGCAACCGTCAATCCGCCCAGTATATAGTCAGCTTGTGCGAGTGCTCTTGCACGCCATCGATAACCTTACCAATCTTACCTATTGAATCTACCTCATTCTCGAATCCTCGTTTGCAACCGTATCTACTCTTATATGAGGCCGTACACGGACGTACGTCCTTACACTGTTATCGATCTTTAGTAATTGGATACGTTTCGCTCACGGGATTTCGTGAATTACCCCTTTTCGATGCGTTACCTATCATCGAGAAATTCTACGAATCGATGAGAGATTACCTCGAAATATCCTACGGGTCTCGTTACCCCTTTTTCTCGACGCGTCGATACCATCGAGCTCAACGCGAAGTCGAAAAGACTGGAAGGAAACCGAAGACGAAATAAGACCCAAAGACGCTATAAGGTCCAAAGACGCAGTAAGACGAGCATCTCGGTTCAGGGTTTTGTTTTGAGCATCTTTATGGTCGTGAGGCTGCTCAGGCTGCTCAGGCTACTGCTACTTTATGGTCTCGAGGCCGCTCAGGCGACTCGGGCAACCATACGAACCGGCATTCATCTCTATTCGGGCCTTGATGGGCAGGTAGTGATGTCTGCGAAGGAGAGTCCAAGGTCGAAGGGCATGGTCGAAGGGCAAAAGTCGGAGGGCAACCGAATGTCGAAGGACGAAGCGAAATCGATGACGGTTGGTGGGATGACGATCCGGATTTCAAGCGGACGCGACCACGATCATCGTTTGCACGGAAGTGCACCTGAATCGGAATTCGAAGCGCACTTGACGATTACCTTTCTACGATCTGAGCGGAAGCTCTGAAGCGCACTTGACAATTACCTTTCTACGATCTGAGCGGAAGCTCCGAACCGCACTTACGAGTGTCAGCATTGCACGGAAGTGCACCAATGCAGAACGATTACATGAGCATGGAAGTGCACTTACGGAGAATGACTTCCGAGGGCACAAGCTTTGCGCGCGCTAAGCGCACTTGATTGATATTGTAAGTTTGATCTTCTCTTGGATGCTCACGAGTTAGATAATCGACGTTTACCGATACGAGCACCACCGAGCCTGCACTACGGAAGCTACGGACGCATGGGCTTGGATATAGACATGGAGCTTGGTGCTGCCGAGCCACTTTGGAGATATGGAGATCTGAAGGTTACAGGGGTCAATTGGACGTTTCCTTCTTCTTGTTTTCTCCTTCTCTGCTCTTCTTATTGGATCTCGGCCCGGTACAAATGGTGACGGCACGGGTTTTACCACCTACCACTGGAGGTGGACTTTTCCCGTGCACCGGATCCACCGAAAGGTCACCCTCGAGTGGTACCAATCGGTTGTGGGATTTACGAGGGCGTACGAGGGCGTACGAGCTTGGATTCTTTCTTCTTCTATTCATGTACGGGTATGCAGCCCAGAAGGTCTGCAGATAAAGAGGGGGATGATGTAATGGCGGCCAGCCTATGGCAGGGTAACTGTAGATCCGCCCAGTATATAGTCAGCTAGTGCGAGTGCTCTTGCACGCCATCGATAACCTTACCAATCTTACCTATAGAATCTACCTCATTCTCGAATCCTCATTTGCAATGGTATCTACTCTTATATGAGGCCGTACATGGACGTACGTCCTTACACCTCGCCTTGTAAATAAATTGACCTAACGTCATCCATCCCCGGCCTATCGTAACTGGCCATCCATTTCCGGGGCGTGCGTATTTGCATTCGTTCCTTCCACATTCCGTGGCTTCACCTGTAGCTCTATAAGATTTATAAAGGTCATCTTTACTGACCTTAAGATCGGTTTTTGCACGACCGTCTTCTTCTCATCCAGTCCGAGGAAGATAGTTCTTGATATCGCACTTCCGTAATCCATCCGGTGACATATCGTCCATCGTAAAATATCCACTCATCAATCCGTCCATATGGCATGGGATCTTTAAGTCCAAATCCATGATCCGGCTCTTGAGCACGCGATCTTATTCCACGTAATTTCGGGAATACCACTCCGTGCCACCATAAGGCAGCACTTCTGCCCCCAGATCATTGTAGAGCAGTAGGCTCATACGATCATAACCACCAAATAAGGATGCCTCTGTGTGCCGTGGTGACTTTGCAGTCTCGGCTCGTCTGTCTATTGGAAAATCGTCTTCTCGTGTACCATCATTTCGATCGTCTGTTCAGAGGTAATTCGGAGCACCTTTTCGTCATTTCCGCGGGTATCTATTATGTTTTGACTAACGACCTCCACGAATTCGTGATACTTGGCGGGGATATGGCCGCCGTTGTCTGTAGGCACCATTTCAGACGCCGAAGCTCCATCTATACTCGTTAGCTGTGGGTTTTCAACTTCGTCTGATGGAGGGTAGGAATTCCCGGGAGTAGCGGTACCAGCTGGCCCGTCACAATGGAGCATGACCGTGGCGTGCCTCCTCCCTTCGTGACTCGGCGAGCCAGTAGCAGTCATTCAAGCCCCGCATTGTTCGTAACTCTTCTGCCGCAACTACCGCCGCTGCTCCCTGCTTGCCCATCCAGCGCCTGGGGCCCATCTCACTGATCATCAGTGATGCCTTCCATGGTCGCTCACAGCAGCCCTGTACGAACTCCCACTCTTAGGAAGAATGTCCATCGACGACCTCTCCTCTGGCCAATAGATCGTCGAAGGCAGTAGCTCCAAGTATTTGAATATCCAGAGTACAGCCACCTTCGGAACGCGTCTCCTACCTAGCTGTAGATCCTGGTGCATTCCCGAGGCATTCTGGTTGGTCTGCCCGGTCCACTGCCACCACTTCCGCTCCCCCTGGGGTTCGCAGAGCCAAAAGTCGAATGCGTTTGCAAGTTGACGTCAGGATTCCTGGACTTGTACCAAGGCAACCCCAATACCAGCTTCACACAGTGCGTCCATCGCGGCTGCCACCATTTGAACGAAATAAGCTCACTCAGCGAATCACGTACTTGTCACACCCAATTGGGACTGTCTGACAACCAAATACCATCCTTGCCTCACCCGATTGGGACTGTCTGACAACTAAATACCGTCCATTCCCACTTGGGGATATGACAGGTATCAATTGAACCTCAAACTGTATATACA
The DNA here is from genome assembly GCA_014904905.1 of Wilcoxina mikolae CBS 423.85. NCBI lineage: Eukaryota > Fungi > Ascomycota > Pezizomycetes > Pezizales > Pyronemataceae > Wilcoxina > Wilcoxina mikolae. The sequence continues at coordinate 42,328 of MU122354.1, read as the reverse complement.
TATGGGATCCGCTGGTCTCTGAAGAGTGTCCAGACGGTCCATCCTCCAGTAGCCCCATGGATCCTCAGATTCCCGACTACAATTAAACCAAATCATCTCCATTGTATTCCTAGGAATCCGCTTCGTTTGCCGTCATATAGGCGGTGATACAATCCCATACTCGCTCATTTGGTGATAAGGTTTCGTTGACTCTTGTTCGACGAAATTGAATAGAGTTGGCACTGATGGCTTCCTCTCCTCACAACGATCCAATTCGGTCGTCCAATCAGGTGCCAATCATGACAATTGATAATGGTAATCTCGAGTCGTACCTGCTAGCCACTTTAGAACCTTCGGGGTTTATACATCCCATTCGGAGTTGTAGTACGATCCACGATCACTGCTCCACTATCTTAAACTTTGTCCGTCAATAGGCGAATGATGTTCATAATCATAACTGCCTAGGTAACTCGTTCAGAGTCGTAACCATGGAGCTGTGGCTTCCGTCTGCCTCCGTGGCTCCTTCGAATCGTATGTAATTGTGTAATCTCGTAAGGCCATTTACGACCTCACATGACTTCCGTCACGGTATCCGTAACTGAAAACTCCTAATGGCACCTGTAACATAGATAACTCGATTGAGTGTTGTAAAAGGTAATCGCAATCGTAATTGCCATCGGTGGCATCGATTGATTGCTCGGCAATCTCGCGCTTCGATCTTCCTTAAAGAGGTGATTCTCGTAGCATTTGGCGTTCTCGGCTCTGTATGTAGGCCTCGACCGTGTGTAAATCTGCTGATCATCTGTAGGTGTACTTCGCTCGACGAATTGACGCGTGCAGGGGTATCGTCGATTACGGCCTCGCCAGCACTTCATGCTTGATTGACTGCTGTCGATAGTATCTGACTTGTCTCGATAGTTCGCATGCAATTGCGCTCATCGGACGAGGTTCGAAGAAATCTCTGGAGTAAGGCCGACTTCGGGATTGCCGGTGATGTGTCTCTCGGGGCCACTTAGGCTGCGGAATCATTCCTGTAATCGTCAATTGACTCAAGTGGATGGTAACTTATCCGATCTCATCGCTCTCGCGATTGGTAGTCTTTAAGTTCTCATATTATGAAATTGTCGTGATCGACTTCGTTGCTGACACGTCTCTGGACAATTGGCCTCCGGAATCAACTCGGAATCGTCTGCTACCGTCAACCTCAATTGGGTATACTTATCAAGACTCTTTGCTTATGCAATCGGTAGGTCTCAAATCCGTATGATTTTTCGTTTGAATGTGTCGCCACGTGTCGATCGAAAAGAGTAATTCATGAAATCTCGTGAGAGAAATGTTTCTGGTGACTGAAAAGGGATTATAGTGTAAGGACATATGTCCTCATATGGATAGATATGCATAGATACGGTTGCAAACGAAAATACGTGATAAAGATATCAATTGTGAGGTAAAGTACCTAAGATAATCGATAGCGTGCTGTTGAAATAATGAGGGGAGAATCGTGAGTGTAGATTAAGATACTAAGTGTAAAGAGAGAAAGAAGGAGAAAGACTCGAGATATATACAGGAGTGGTGGTGACTATTGCGTGGCCTTTGCCACTCTTGCCACCGGATATTCAACACTTCTCCCTCTTGCTGCCCTCCATAAAACGAAAAGCAGCAAGAACTTTAGAACTAAGAAAGCCAAATAAGAATGTTACGGATGAAGGACCCATATGGCCGGCTGATAAAAGCCGTGATGCAGGAAACTCCCCAGAAATCTGAATCATCACCGGAATCAAAGAAGTAAAAAGATAAATAGATGTTACCCGCAACACAGTACAGTCGGGTGTTTATAGAGCCCCGCAACACAGTACAGTCGGGCGATTAATGGCTCCGCAACACAGTGCAGTCGAGCAGAGACAGAATGGGTGGTAGGAGTATCCCGCGAAACCACAGTCAGACTAAAATAAAATAAATGTACAGCCCCACGAAACCACTGTCAGGCTAGGCCCGCGAAACCACAGACAGGCAAATAGTAATACCCAGTGAAACCACAAACAGGTGAGCCCCGCGAAACCACAGACAGGCAAAAGTTTAACTCAAAGGGAAACTCCAACTCCACAACTCTCAGGCTGACACATGTCATCACCAGATACAGCCAGGTTGGTACTGGCATGACCTTTCTGGCGCTTGGAATCTCTACGCAGTTCGTTTTTCTTTTCTGGATGAAGTTCCCAACAGCTATCATGCTTATGACCGCTTTGGTTACAATAGTTGCAAATAGGATGAGGTTTATCGGACCGCTGGAACTGTGACCATGGATGCTTGCGGTTGGTGTTGAGGGCCGATCCTACACTGGAATCACCAAGTTCTCTCAGTTCATTTCCACTCTTCCGGCGGCGATCTTCATCCCAGAGCTGGTTGACAAGGCGTTCTACATCGATTTCATTATCGTTGGCACTCTGCCGGAATCACTGAGTAGTTGCGACAACATAGCTTTCGTAGGTAGCTCCAAGACCACCAAGTAATACTAAGGCTTCGGTTTCATTGTCGATTGCTGCTCCAGCACTACGTAACTGTTGGCATAGACATCGATGTGCATCAAGGTAGAGGGTCATCTCATTGTTTTCATTGGATTCCGATTTCAGGTAGTCAGCAAGCCGCAATGCAAAGAACTTCTTTCGAAGGTAGAAACGAGAACAGAATCCCTTTTGCTCATAAATGTGCTGCAGTTTCTTTCAGTGATCGATCGGATTATGAATGTTGTTTACACGTCGTTCTGCTCGTTCGTCCAAATAGAGAAATATATTGGCGGTTGCCTTGCGTGCATCGCCATCCCACTTTAGGACTGTGGCAGCCTGAGCTTCGGTATAATTTGCTGGACCGGTGGTACTGGTGCGTGTTCGACCGCTGCCACTGGCAGTACTGGCACTTCCGGATTGGGTCATTGCTGGTCGTAGTCGCTCTTCATAAACAATTGGCCATAGATCATCTTTGGTAAGGACTGTCTCCATCTTCGTTGCCCATGTTGCATAGTTGATACTGGTAAGCTTCGGAACAAGATGGTGGAGAGCGGATGATGACATTGAGGTGGCGGAGGAGCGAAGGGTTAGGGTTTGATATTGTGAGATTTTTTGTGTAGCAATAGTTCGAAGTTTATCAAGATAGAGAGGCGACCACCGGGCTCATATCCTGTTGAAATAATGAGGGGAGAACCGTGAGTATAGATTAAGATACTAAGTGTAACGAGAGAAAGAAGGAGCATGACTCGAGATATATACAGGAGTGGTGGCGACTATTGCGCGGCCTTTGCCACTCTTGCCACCGGATATTCAATACGTGCCAAAAGCACTTTACGAGGTGATTATATATGAAGGGGGTTTACCTGGCCTCGGCAGCCAAGTGCACTTGCGAGGGCCAAGTGCGCTTGAGAGCCAAGTGCACCTGGCACCGCCATTACAGAGCAAGAGGAATGAGGTATAAAGATCTCTGAAATCTCCAAGAGTAGAAGAATAAGCATCTTGACGAGGAGAACAAGTTTTAACAATATACACATTGGAAAACCACACATCTTTGTCTTGAATCTTTATCTTTAGTTAATTTCACATCCTGAGCAAAACTTTATAACTTCCATTGCAAGCAAGTCCCGAAAGCAGTAGTGATACTACTTGTACTGGTAAACTTGAGGTGACGCTTCCGGTGTTATATTATATTGTTAGCAAAGAAATACTTCTATTGAAGCTATCTTTCTACCCTCCAAGTGGTCAAAGGTTCTTGACACTTAACCCTCTTGAATGTAGTTTTATATTCCGGATATTGGCTGCCACATCTGCCAGCAAGATTGCTGGTACCACGAATCAGACTTCGAGTTATATTCCAGCTGGGACAGAGGTTCCCTCCCTGAAGGAAGCTACCACTGTGAGCTTGTGCGTGAAGAACACTACATCCAGTTAGCCTTAGCTGTCACTATCCATCAGTCAAAGACCGAACTCCTGTACTGTGTGCACTTTCAAAAACAGTAATCCCTCGCATACTGCAGGATAGTTGTCTTGCTGACCATGATCAGAACTATTGTTCACCCAGACTTGTGATTGCTCTACTAGTATGCACCGTACTACGAGTCATCTCTGAAGTGACAATGAGACGCAGGTACTAGACTTCTTATTGAGTGGGACATGGATTTGATTCCGTTCTTTGGAATGTGGAACTTCTATAACACAATCTTTCAAGGACAAATATGGGTCATACCGTAGACAATGATGGACATTGGGTCTGATACCATGATGGGAGAAGCAGTGATGTTGGTACGAAGAGAAAATGTGTTGGTAGTAGGAAGAGATATGGGGAAAGAAATATCCCGATATTAACCCACCATGCCGAATGATATTCCTGATTGAGTGGTCTCCTTGTTGAACAGTATCGAGGCAAAATTGGACCAAATGGATACACTGATTATACAGACTCAAACAAGCAACTTCAAAATCAGAGAAGCACTGCCAGAGTTGGTCAAAGCATAAGAGGGTCTAGTGAATTAGCAAAACGAGATTTATGATACTGTAGCTTCAGGACTCGACAGCCTGCAGAGGATGCAGGTGCAATATTACTCAGATGTGGTTGCCTAGATCCAGGTGTTTGCGGCCAATGTTAGGTCTGCAATTGCCATTCCGAAAGCACAATCTTCCGAAGCATATGACGAGCTATGCCTGGCTCTGGGTAAGCCAATATAGAACTCAACAGCAGCATAGACCTCAGTCTATAGTGTATTGGAAAAGAGTGACAGAGTCCAAGAGAGGATTGCTCTCCAAGTACACAATCAGTCGGAAGAGCTTACCAGTATCAAGTAAAAAGCCAACAAAGAGGCTAACAAAGTAACTGAACTCAAGAAACTGTCTAAGGCTGTAATGAAGCAGAGAGAAAGTAATATAATGAAGACCCGAAAGGACATGGAGAAAAGGTTTCGGGAATTCACAAGAACCCTCATGACAAGACTATTAGACCAAACCACCAAGAAATCTATCAAGTCCTTATCAAGTTTTTCACTTGGACATCAGGAATGAGACATTAAACAAAGTGACGAAGAGTTCCACTTTCATTACTGTATAGGTACCAAGGGAGACGGATATTGGATCAAAGATTCCTTTACTCCAGACTCTAAGAAAGCTCCACCACTACCAGGAGGCTCTGGTTCAGAATCTGACTCCTCTGACGTCGACAATGAAGTAAGATATGGTGGAGTAGATTGTGGTGGTGGAGGGGGTGGTGGAGGCGGTGGAGGCAGAGGAGGTGGAGGAGGCAGAGGAGGTGCAGGAGGTAGAGGAGGTGGAGGAGGTGGAAGCGGAGGAAGTAGTAGAGAAAGTTCACATCCAGGTGAAGTCCCTTTACCTCCATCTGACAGTACAGATTATTGCATGCCACCTCCCAATCCTCAAATACCAGCAAGGCCCTCCAAGAAAGGGAAATTGAATATGCCTCGTGGCACAGTTTAAGGGAGACAAGAAAGACCCCAAGGAAATATATTGAAGGTGGATATGATTTGTGGAACGTTATCTACAGCATAACCACAATGAATTCCACAATGACATCGACAACATTCTTTGGGTTGGTGGGCTCTTGGAAGACAAGATTCTAGTATGGTATGATAACTGTGAAGAAGACATGAAGACGTTCTTCCAGGTTGATAACTGGAAGTCTTTTACCAGCACTATAGAAGAAAGGTTCATTGATTAGCAAGAGGAAGAGAAGTCCCTGCAAATGATAAACAATCTGAAGTACTCTGGAGATATTAAGAACTACCTGACGAAAATAGAAACCCTTAACTTCTGAGTTTGTCTTAGCAGAACCTCATATATCTATTCTCTTAAACAAGCAATGCATGAGGATATGTTGAATCAAATATCAACTGCTGAGGTACCACCCAAAGACGACACAGCCTTTATCGAGTTAATGAGGCGAGTGGGTGCATCTTATGAAGATTTGTTGGCAGAAAAGAATAAGTCTCACCAGAACCATAATAGATCACAAGACAAGAAGTGTAATAAGCGGAAGAGATATGAGTACCCGGGGAAGGATAAGAACCAAGAAATGAATAGGCAAAAGGACAAAGGTTCAGATCCCAAGAAACTTCAAAATAAGAAGAAGGATCTGAAGCCTATATACAGTGAGAAGGCCGAAGCCCTTAAGGGTATTGCTGAAAGTCTGCTACAAGCTAAAGTCAAACGCAACAAGTACAAGCATTGTGGATCCTCTAAACATGATCGATGGTTCTTCTGCAAGAATCCCATCAAGGTCTCATGTAGCAAGAAGAACAAGAATCCTGTAACACCGGGACTGACACCTCAGATTTACCAGTACAAGTAGTATTCTTACTGCTTTCAGGACTTGCTCGCAATGGAAGTTATAAAGATTAGCTCAGAATATGAATATCACTAAGAGGATTCAACACAAAGATTGTTTGGCTTTCCAATGCATATATTGTTAAGGCTTGTTTTCCTCATCAAGAAGCTTGCCCTTCTACCCTCAGAGATTCCAGAGGTCTTTATACATCTTTTCTCTCGCTATAACAATTACTTCTATCTATGCTTTTTCTCACGAGCTTCTCTAGTACCTAACCATCCTTTCCACCATTACCCTTTCCTATCCTTCACGGCTCTGCCGGACGTTCCATATCTTTCCGCTTAGATCTTCTACTTATACGGATAGAGTTCCTACTACCATCAGTCCTTCAGACCTCAGTGGTCCGGACCTCTCGTATTTTTTCAATCTCAAAACTTCCAGGCGAATAGTATCCTATTGATTGTGAGGGACATCAATGGCTTCATCAGCTATGATGCAAACTCAGGAGCGTTCATATCTATAGCCCTTCAGCTATCTTCAAATTATCAGTGGCAGGAGCTGGTAGCATATCAATTTAGTAACCATCCTTTGTTCCATATCAGTGGTGTGGTTGACTGCATAATAGCTCATCTAATGTTGTTGGTTATGATAACTGAATCAAGTAATCTCTTGTGGATATTTGATGACGAACAGGGATGGCGTTTGTACCATCCTGATCCAGCAATCATCGAGTAATCGTAGGTTACTCCGCTTCCAGCATATCTAGTGGGATTTAACATGTGAGGTGTACCAAATCCCAAGAACAAGGAGGAAGCTCCATAGCAGGAGACTACAGCCTCCATTTCGAATATCAGACCAAGGAATTTGGCTGATAGAATTATAACGTCTGCAACTCACACATCTTCTTGGAGATTATATGGGATAGACTCTGATGGTATGGAAATTGACGATTAATAGACGATGGGTTTCTTATGTCTTTTCTTAGGTCTAGAATTGCAATCTTTCCTTTTGCATATAGATACCTGACACTCACAATTGTTATATCTTGAGTTTAGTTTTAATGAGAAATGACTTCCTTTCTATTGTTAAAGCAAGGGTGCCTGAGCATGAGTTCAGTACTAGAAATATGCTGGTCATATAGTACCCCAAAGCAAATATATGACTCTCACATTATCTTCAAAATAGACCTGACACCCTCATACCTCATATACTTACTAGAACTACATTCCATTGCGGTTGGAGCTGTGTTGAAAGGTAGTTCATCATGGTTTCTATACGAAAAGAATGAAAACTCAAGGCCTCAGCCGAAGCACCTCAACCTGAACCAAAGAAAACAAAACAACTACCATCAGAACTAAAGACTGGTTCAAGACCTACAGTATATATGTTCGCATCATTCAAGGACAAAAAGAATGTCACTGTAAGGGTTCTTTTAGATACAGAGTGTGAGATACCTATGATGTCGAAGCAGTGAGCCAGATCTAGTAGTGTTTCATTAGTAACTCGAACAGAACCCAGGACAGTCGAGAATCATAATGGCGCGATTGTAGAAGGTGCTGGTTCGCAGTATATCTTTCCAGTTACTCTGCAGTATAGAACTCATTATACTAAAGAAACCTTTGAAATCAGAACTATAGAATCATTGACTGATAAGTATGTTGTCTTACTGGTAGATAGTCAAGCACCGATCACTCAAAGAAGTCACAGACTATGGTAATATGCTCCTGTTCACATCGAAATATTGTCACCAGCACTGCACCAAGGTAGCTGTAAGTACATTCTCAATTGAATATGACGATGATATTCTTAAGTGTGGTAATGACTGTAAGGATGTACGTCCTCGTATGGATAGATACTTATAGATACGGTTGCAAACGGGAGTAAGTGACAAAGTTATCAATTGTAAGGTATGTAGGTAAGATAATTGCTAGCGTGCCAAAAGCACTTCGCCAGGTGATTATATATAAAGGGTGCTTATCCGGCGTCAGCAGCCAAGTGCACTTACGAAGGTCAAGTGCACATGCGAGCCAAGTGCACTTGCGAGCCAAGTGCACTTACAAGGCTAAGTACACCTGGCACTACCATTACATTATCCCCATCTTTATAAGCAGATCTCCTGGGCTGCAACATATATATATATGAAGAAAGACAAGATAAGATACGTACACCTTCGTACTTCTGCATAAGTCCCACGACCGATTGGTGCCATCATGGCGGCCTCACGGCGGATCCAATGCCTGGGGAAACTCAACCTCCAGTAGCGATGGTACAATTCGTGCTGATGCCATTTATACCGGGCTGAGATGTATAAGAAACGAAGAGAAGAAAGAGAAGAGAAGTGAAGGAAACGTCAAATTGTCCCTAGATCCTCCAAGTCCACATCTGAACCGTACCATAGCGATGACATCGGTTATGGCTGAGGGCTGCTTGGGTGCTCCTGATGAAACTTGTCGACTAGTTATTGAGCATTCTCGAGGTTCTCCGCCAGATCCCAACTCGTACGTAGGTAGTTGTAACCGGCCCACTGAATGAGATAGTGGATCTTCTGGTAGCATCGCATGGAATTGAGAATCCGATCGACCTTCCACTCATCCATATCATCGACAATCGTCAGTTGCGATTCCGAATGCGGCTGGCCAGAGTCAGGCGGCAAGTACTTATCAAGCAGGGAGACGTGAAACACGATGTGAATACGCATCGTCTTTGGCGAGTCTAATTTTTAAGCATCCTAGTTGATGACTTTACTCACTGTGTATGGTCCCACGTGCTTGTAATCTAACTTTTTTCACTCCCTCGCCGTCTTGATGTTCCAAGTCGAGAGCCAGCCCTTATCCCCGACCTCAAAAGTCATTTCTTTGCCGCCAGCGTACTTTGTCTGGCGGGCTTGGGCTTCCAGTAGGTGTTCCCTGAGAGTGCATTGTGTCTCTTCCAGTCCGGCTGCCAAGGTATTTGCTTCGGCTTCAGACTTCAAGCGAACTTGAGATAAGTCCTTGGGTGCCTTGAACTGCATCATCGGGTGGTAGTTGTAGTTGGCCCAGAAGGGAGTCATCCTTGTTGAAGTATACACCGCGTTGTTGTACGCGAATTTGGCCAATTGTAGGAGCTCCACCCAGTTATCCTGCTCATAGTTGCAGATGGCTCGGAGATACTGCCACATCGTCTGATTCTGCCGCTCCATCTAGTCGTCCACCTGCAAATGAAAAGCGGTCAACAGTTGGTAATCCATACTGATGTGACTGCAGACTTTCACCCAGAATCGGCTCGTGAACTGGGTGCCCTAATCGGGGATGATGTTGTCAGTGACGCTGTGTTTACAGATCACATGCTCAAAGAAGAGCCTGGCCAGGTCTGGTGAGTCGACATCATTTCTGCAGAGCAGGTAGATCGCCATCTTTGTCAGTCGATGAACAATGACTAGGATCTTCTTGAATTCGGGAGCGGTCGATTCTGGCAGGTCTGTGACGAAGTCGATGGTGACGTCTTCTCAGGGTAGTTTCGGTGGTGGCAGTGGTATGTTGATTCCATGGCGGGCATGCTACAGGGCCTTGATTCAGCGATATACTTGGCAGCCACTGATATACCTCCTTATGTGCGCATCCATTGCTGGCCAAAAGAAATTCCTAGAGACTAACTCAGCAGTGTTAAGGGCTCCAGAGTGATCGGACTCAGGATTGTTGTGAAAGAGACTTATCACATTGCGGTGGAGAACATCGTTCACAGATACATATATTCTCCCATCGTAGGTCAGAGTTCCAGCGATGATGCTCCATTGGTTCTCGTCAGCCTCGACTTTGGCCATTGAGTTATCGACTAGCTTGCTAGAGATGTCGACTGCCAATGGGTCAGTAGCCTGGGTCTTCTTTATCGCCGGTAGGAGGTCATCATAGGGATCGACAACAGGGGAGGTCAGGGTTGCCACGAGTAAGCCATTGGGCTTCTCGCAGCCTTGCTCATAGTCGGGCCGTCTAGATGGGCTATTGGTGGGGTTTTTGGCGCCTTGCAAGTGTTCGATGCTGAAGTCGTACGCTGAGAGAATTTCCGACCACCTAGCTTGTCGCCGTGAGAGCACTTTCAAAGTTTGGAAATGCTCAAGGTTCTTGTGGTCACACTGCACCAAGACTTTGTGGCGGGCACCTTCCAGATAGTATTGTCATTGCTTAAAGGTCTAGACGATGGCAAGGAGTTTCCGAGCGTATGTGTCTTAGTTCTGCTCAGCTGGAGAGCATTTCTGAGCGTAGAAATCGACTGGCCGAAGGGTTCTGAAGCCATCATACTGGTTCAGGATGCCTGCAATCACAACGCCGCTCACATCTATCTGGAGGATGATCGGCTTCGCTGGGTCGAAGTGCTGCACAATCGGTGCTAAGGTGATGGCCTTCTTGAGTTGCCGGAAAGCCAGTTCGGCTTCTCGAGTCCATTCGCATTTCAACTTGATCGGCTGCAATCGATTTGATAGTTTCGGCTTACTGCTCTTGCTCTGCCCATTGATGTTCTGCCCTTTAGATTTTAGTAATTCCGAGAGCGGGAGGGTCACCTTAGCATATTTTCGGATGAACTTCCGATAGAAGTTAGTGAACTCAGGAAGGACTTGGATGTCCTGTACCGACTTGAGAATTGGCCAATTAGCAATCGTCGCGATCCGATCCGTTTCCATGATGACACCATCGGCAGATATAACAAAGCCGAGGAACGCAATTTCTGAGAACCCAAATTGGCACTTCCCTGCCATGCAATAGAGGCCGAACTGCTGCAGTCGTTGTAGTATCTTCCGCACGTGTTCGTCGTGCTCCTGCTCGTTGGTGGAGTAGATCAGGATGTTATTGAGGTAACACACGGCAAAGTCGTCAATGTAAGACTGCAGGCAATCATCAATGTTGCCGGTGCATTCGTCAGGCCGAATTGCACGACCTTGTACTCGAACTGACTGTATCAGGTTTGGAATGCCATCTTGTACTCGTCACCTTCCTTAATCCGGATAAGTTGATAGGCTTGGCGAAGGTTGAGTTTTGTAAATATACTGGCATTGCCAACACAGTAAAGCATCTTCGAGATCAGTTGAAAGGGATACCGATTGTTCATTATGCCCTCGTTGAGAGCTCGGTAGTCCACACAGAGTCGAAAGCCACTGTCCTTCTTCTTTGCAAACAGTATTGGCACCGCTGATGATGATAATGACTGCGGGATGAAACTGTTGGCCAGATTTGTGTCGATGTAAGGATTTAGAGTTTTTAATTCAATCTCTGACAGGTTATAGATATGCCCGTAGGGCGGTTTATGCCTGGGTACCTATAAAGGCCTACGTCCTCGTACGTGTAGATATGAGTGTAGATACGGTTGCACACATGGATTCGAGAATAAAGTAGATGGGTTCAATAGGTAAGGTTATCGATGGCGTGCAAGAGCACTTGTACACGCTGACTATATACTGGGTGGATGTGCCGTTACCCGGCCGCCATTACATCATTTCCCTCTTTATCTGCAGACCTCCTGGGCTGCATACCTGTACATGAAGAGAAAAAACAATTCAAGCTCGTACACCCTCGTACGGCCTCGTACATCCCGCAACTGATCGGTGCCATCACGGCGGCCTTACGGCGGATCCGGTGCACAGAGAAATCCACCTCCAGTGGTAGGTGGTAAAACCCGTGCCGACGCTATTTATACCGGGCCGAGATCCATAAGAAACGAAGAGAAGAGAAGAGAAGGAAACGTCTAATTGACCCCTGTAACCTCCATATCTCCATATCTCCTAAGAGGCTCGGCAGCACCAATCTCCAAGTCCATATTCAAGCCCATACGTCCGTAGCTTCCGTCGTGCAGGCTCGGAGGTGTGAATCGGCGTCGCGTCAGAAGTCATTGACGGATTCGAAGGTCTTGTCACGTACCAATTGTATGTGATTCGCCGATTATCCAACTCGTGAGCATCCAAGAGAAGATTGAACTTACAAAATGTAATCAATCAAGTGCACTTAGTTCGCACAACACTTGTGCCCTCGGTAGTCTTTCTCCTTTCTCTTGCAGACATCATCTCGCTGCGGTCGAGGCTCAAGGTTGCGATGAATGCTGATTCGGTGCGGACGCCGAGCCACCTTTGCAGCTTGGGCATTGTGAGGTGCCGCCGCCGCCGCCGGTGGTCTTTCCCCCGAAAGTTGTCTCGGCGGCCAAGTAGAGGTCCATCCCGCTGGATAACACGAAGTAGAGGTCCATCCCGCTGGATAACATGAAGTAGAGGTCCATCCCGCTGGATAAGACAAAGTAGAGGTCTATCCCACTGGATAAGACAAAGTAGAGGTCCATCCCGCTGTACAAGATGAAGTAGTGGTCCATCCCGCCTAGGGATGCAACTAACTAGACGTCCATCCTGCTGGATAAGACAAAGGAGAGGTCCATCCCGCCTAGGAATGCAACCAGGTAGACGTCCATCCTGCTGGATAAGACAAAGGAGAGGTCCATCCCACCTAGGAATGCAACCAGGTAGACGTCCATTCCGCTGGATAAGACGAAGTAGAGGTCCATCCTGCCTAGGGATAAGACGACTCTATGGATGTGCGAAGGATCGCTCATTGTCAATTGAGAATCGATTTACTCCCCACATGGATCTTGAACGATGATCGGTAGCGAGTAGTAACGCGTCGAAAAGAGGTAATTCACGAAATCCCGTGAGGGAAACGTATCCAATGAATAAAGAACGATAACAGTGTAAAGACGTACGTCCTTGTACGTGTAGATATGAGTGTAGATACGGTTGCACACATGGATTCAAAAATAAAGTAGATGGGTTCAATAGGTAAGGTTATCAATGGCGTGCAAGAGCACTCGCACATGCTGACTATATAGTGGGCGGATGTGTGGTTACCCGGCCGCCATTGCAGAACCAGGTCGATCGCATGGTCAATTGACCGGTACGGTGGCAGCATCTCTGCCTTGGACTTACTAAAGACCTCAACGAATTTGCGATACTTGGTGGAAATATGGCAGCTGTCGTCTGCAGGCACCATTTCAGGTGCAGCTCCATGTATACTCGTTAGCTGTGTGTTTTCAACCCTCTGATGGAGAGTAGAAAGCCTCGGAAGTAGCGGTACCAGCCGGCCCAGATACAATGAAACATATAATCGTGGCACGCCTCCTCCCTTCATGGCTCGGCGAGCCTATAGCAGTCATTCAAGCACCATCAAAGTAGCTCTTCTGCTGCAACTATCACTGCTGCTCCTGCTCACTCGTCCAGCTACCGACGCTTTCTCACCTTTGGTGGTGATGCCTTCTATGGAAGCTCCCAGCAATGCTGTGCAATCGCCAATACGTATGGCGAATGCCACGAGAACTTCATTACTAGCTATGAGATCCTCGAATGCGGTGGCTCCAAGCAGATATATGTCTGAAATCCTGTCCTCCTCATGTGGAGTCTCCAACATCACCTGGATGGTTGCCAGTCCCACGGGCTCATTTGAGTCGGCGATCTTTAACCTGTTTTCTCCGCTAGGGGTCTGCAGGGCTAGAAGTCGACCGGTCACCCAGTCAACATCAGGATTCCTAGCCTTGAACCAAGGTACGCCTAGAATCAGGTCGTAAGCAATAGACACGACCAGTACCTCCGATTCATCAACCAGAGCCAAGTGCTCAAAATACTAAACCGAGATGCTCGTCTTTCGACTCTCATTCGCAGACATCATAACCCACCCATCGAGGTCCTGGGTGGAGATGTATGCCGGTTCGTATGGTAGCCCAAGTCACCTGAGCAGCTGAAAGGACGTACGTCCTCGTATGGGTGAATACGTGTAGGTACGGTTGCAAACGGGAATAAGTGATATAGTAAAGTAGTATGTAGGTAAGATAATCGCTAGCATGCCAAAAGCACTTCGCGAGGTGATTATATATGAAGGGCACTTACCCGGCCTCAGCAGCCAAGTGCACTTGGGAAGGCCAAGTGCACCTGGGAGCCAAGTGCGCTTGGGAGGGCCAAGTGCTCCTGGCACCGCCATTACATCATCCCCCTCTCTATCAGCAGACCCCCTGGGCTGCAACATATATACATGAAGACACGATAAGGTGTGTACGCCTTCGTACATCTACATAGGTCACACGACCGATCGGTGCCATTGCGGCGACCTCACGGCGGATTCGGTGCACGGGGAAATCCATCTCCAGTGGTAGGTGGTAAAACTCGTGCTGACACCATTTGTACCGGGCCGAAATCCATAAGAAGAGAAGAATAGAAGTAGAAAGCAAGAAGGAAATGCCCAATTGATCCTGATTCCTCCAAGTCCACCTCCTAATCGAAGCCGCTCCAGCAGCAGGCCTCGTTCAAAGCAATTGATCTCCGTAGTACTTGCTCGGTGATGCTCAAATTGGACAATGCCATTGGCCAACTTCCGGACGTCATTCAGCGTCGTTATATCGTAGTTGACACGTGATATGCCGGACGAAATCGCCACTCGAATTCCGACTAATCGATCAATTGTTCGTATACGATTTCTTCCGTTGAACGCGTTCGTGAACGTCATCTGAGGGGCAAGGCCATCACGGCCGGTATCGCATCGCTGTAGCAGTCAACTAGCATATTTGCATCGTGTACTTATCTTGGTCATAGCTGCTGCTCTTGAGAGCCCTCAAATTCGTATGATTTCTCCAATTCTATTCTTCTGTGCTTGCGTATATTCGAGCTCACACCAGGCCACATCGGTGATAGCCTCCATTCTCAGCGTTGGTCATACGCGTCTCACCGGTTGGCTCCAAATTGACTCGTATATTGGTAATCGGGATTCGGCTTTCCGCTGCCATTCTGCTTAGGATCCAGTAGTGGTTGGTTGACATGTGTCAGCTTCGTTCGGCCCTCGATTGCAGTCATCATATGTCAACATGCATTTGTACATGCTCATTCGAGTTGCGGTATCTAACTCGTAAGTGTGCCATAAGGTCGTACTCACAAAGTAATCAAGTATACTTCCGCTCCAGGTGCATCAAGGCAGCCATTCTCCGATTTCCATGTCTTCAGCTTTCCGAATCCATGAAAGTAGTGGGTTTTCACATCCTAAGCCCTTCCGAGTCTAGTTGTAGGGGACATACCCTAAATCTAGCCCGATACGGTAAATCACCACTATATGCGGCGACGTCAATCGATTAGCGTCATGGATTCGTTTGGTGCTCTCAGAGATAAGTCCAATTGCAGAGCATATTCGTTCGTTAATATATCTAATTCGTTAGCATCCCGTACAACGTCATAGTTACCATGTGATTGGGAGCGATTGAGATCTTTGAAACTCCCGGAAGCTCACATCGCCGCAGCCTCGTATATTCGATCAAGAGCCTAAGCTTACATCCCATTCCGACGTATCTAACTTGTAAGCATGACATATGAAGATCATACTTACCACGTCAATGTCCTTCAGCACTCTGGCAATGTTTGTGCTCTCAGAAGCCTGTATCGCAGCTTCGTACGTCTAAGCTGGAACTTCTGCTCTCGACCTCTTGATCCGACGTAGGTGCATTCCCATTATGGCGCATATTCCGATGAGGTGCAATTCGGATAAGGTGTTCATTCCGACAAGATGCACATTCCGCGCTGCTCATATCTCCAGTAGTTTAACTCGGAGAATTCGGTGCTTCTCAGTTAGGTTTTGACCTCTCGATAGACGGCTCGGTAGACTCTTAGTCATTTTCTCAATAGTCATTCGGGATACCATTCGACACCTTTGACGATGTTGCCGGTAGTCTCTTCGGTATCATCAATCGCTTCTGCAATATGATAGTCTCGCAATGATATTCGTTTGTCACTCCATGATATCTCCATTTCGTATAATATCTCTGATACGGTAGCCATCTCGACTGTATGCCGGTAGCCCCATCGGTAGGCTTCGCTTCCGTGATAAATCCTCGGCATCATAATCATTAACTTCTCTGGTGCACATAACCGTAACGGTGCTGCATGCCAGCACTTCCGATGTGGTAATCGTTTGCATTCGGAGTCGTTTCTGAATATCTGGTACGGTTATCCCCCTCTTTGTGGTCGGAGCTCTGTCAACGACTTTCCAATTCCGATGCTGATCCTCGTATCGATTCTCGTGTCGATCCTAATACCTCCAATTGCCATCGTGGTTCGATAAGTAAATATCACTAGATCATAGCCGGGATCTTGATTCCGATCATTTCATCGGTATGTCCTAAATTTTCAGATCTGCGTATCTGCACTCAATTGCTAGTCTCGTAGCTTGTCATCTAAAATAAGACTTTCTTAAGAAAGGGTAAAGTTCCAAATGTAATCTCGCCTTGCCATATTAGCAAATAGGCTTATCGTCATCCATCTCTGGCCACGACCATCTGCCTCCGGTTATTTGTTTCCGGAATGTGCAAATCTGCACTTCGTACGGTCCACCTTTCGTGGCTTCTCCTGTAGCTCTGTAAGCTCCATAAGGTTATCTTTACTCACCTCCGTGTACTTAAGATCGGCTTTCGCTCGACCGTCTTCTTCACATCCAGCCCAAGGAAGATAGTTCTTGATATCGCACTTCCGTAATCCATCCGGTGACATAACGTCCATCATAAGAAAATACCCACTCATCGATCCGTCCGTATGGTATGGGATCTTAAGTTCAAATCCAGGATCTGGCTCTTGAGCACGCGATCTTATTCCACGCTATTTCAGGAATCCATATGGCAGCACTTCTGCCCACAAATCGTTGCAGAGCATTAGGCTCGTACAATCATAACCACCAAAAGAATGCCTCATTGCGCCGTGGTGACTGTTGCAGTGTCCAGCCCGTTTGTTTGTGGATAAATCGTCATTTGACATGGTATCGTCGTTTCGTCGACCATCATTTCGATCGGCTTTTCATCTTTTCGGATGCAATTCGTTGCAGTAACCGTATGTGACTTGTAAAGTCTCTGCAGCATTATCAATGCATTCAGCGTTCCGAGTGCCTTTTCGTCATTTCCGCGGGTATCTATCATGTTTTGACATGGCTTCGCGTTAGGGTATTCCATCTAATCGTAGGTAGATATCGTCTCTAACGTCCGTACGGGTTCGTATGACCCCGTAACTGCTCCATATGTGTGTTAGCCAATTGTATGTGCAAAAGATGGAGCGGTAGATGTTGCGGAATCCAGGAGGCCTTGTCATTAACGAGTTATCCTCGATGGGAACCCCCACCATCCAGTACTCCCTTTGTGACTCGGCGAGCCGGTAGCAGTCATTCAAGCACTGTCAATGTGTAACTCTTCTGCCGCAACTTCCACCGCTGCTCCCTGCTCACCCATCCAGCGCCTGGTGCCTATCTCACCAACGGTGATGCTTTCCATGGTCGCTCCCAGCAGCCCTGTACGAACTCCCACTCTTAGAAAGAACATCTATCGATGACCTCTCCTCTGGCCAATAGATTGTCGAACGCAGTAGCTCCAAGAATTTGAATATCTGGAGTACAGCCACCTTCGGAACAGGTCTCCTTCCTAGCCGTATATCCTGGTGCATTCCAGAGGCATTCTGGTTGGTCTGCACGGTCCACTGCCACCACTTCCGCTCACCTCTGGGTTCGCAGAGCCAAAAAGTCGACCGCGTTGGCAATCGACATCAGGATTCCTGGACTTGAGCCAAGACCACCCCAACACCAGCTCACACAGTGCGTCCACCGCGGCTGCCACCATTTGTACAAAATAAGCTCACTCAGCGAATCACGTACTTGTCACACCCAATTGGGACTGTCTGACAACCAAATACCATCCTTGCCTCACCCGATTGGGACTGTTTGACAACCAAACAGTGTCCTTGCCCCACCCGATTGGGACTGTCTGACAACCAAATAACGTCCATTCCCACTTGGAGATACGACAACTATCAATTGAACCTCAAACTGTATATACATACGGGATCCGCTGGTCTCCGAAGAGTGCCCAGACGGTCCATCCTCCGGTAGCCCCGCATGGAACCTCAGATTCCCGGCTACAAATTAAAACTAAATCATCTCCATCGTATTCCTAGGAAACGGCTTCGTTTGCCATCGTATGGGTACATATTCACTCATTTGGCGATATGGTTTCGTTGTCTTGTTCGACGAAATTAAATAGAGTTGGCACTGATGGCTTCCTCTCCTCACAACGATCCAATTCGGTCGTCCAATCAGGTGCTAATCGTGACAATTGATAATAGTAATCTCGAATCGTACCTGCTAGCCACTTTAGAACCTTTGGGGTTTATACTTCCCATTCGGAGTTGTAGCACGATCCGCGATCGCTGCTCCACTATCTTAAATTTTGTCCGTCAATAGACGAATGATGTTCATAATCATAACTGCCTAGGTAACTGGTTAGGAGTCGTAACCATAGAGCCGTGGCTTCTGTCTGCTTCCGTGGCTCGTTCAAATCGTATGTAATTGTGTAATCTCGTAAGGCCGTTTACGACCTCACATGACTTCCGTACCCGTAACTGAAAACTCCTAATGGCACCTGTAACGTAGATAACTCGATTGAGTCTCGAAGAAGGGTAATCGTGATAGTAATTGCCATTGGTGACATCGATCGATCATTTGGCGATCTCGCGCTTCGATCTTCCGTAAATGAGGTGATTCTCGTAGCATTCGGCCTTCTCGGCACTGTATGTAGGTCTCGACCGTGTGTAAATCCGCTGGGGAAATGCTGATCCTCCGTAGGCGCACTTCGCTCGACGAATTGACATGTGTAGGGGTATCGTCGATTACGGCCTCGCCAGCACTTCATGCTCGATTGACTGCCGTCGATAGTATTTGACTCATTTCGATAGTTCGCATGCGATTGCACTCGTTGGATGATGTTCGAAGAATCTCTGGAGTACGGCCGATTTCAGCATTGTCGGTGACGCGTCTCTCAGGTCACTTAGGTTCCGGAATCATTCCTGTAATCGTCAATTGTCTCAAGTGGATGGTAACGTATCCGATCTCGTCGCTCTCGCGATTGGTAGCCTATTTGTGGAGTGGTGATCGACCTCGACTGACTTGGTCGCTGATGCATGGCTGGCCAATTGGCCTCCGGAATCAACTCGGAATCGTCTCTGCTACCATCAGCCTCAATTGGGTATTCTTATCAAGACTCTCTGCTTCTGCAATTGGTAGCTCTCAAATCCGAATAATTTCTCGTTCGGATGTGTCGCGACATGTCGAAAGAGTAAAGAAATCACGAAATCCCATGAGCGAAATGTATCTGGTGACTGGAAAAGTGATTATAGTGTAAGGACGTACGTCCTCGTACGGGTGAATACGTGTAGGTATGATTGCAACCGGGAATAAGTGATATAGTAAAGTAGTATGTAGGTAAGATAATCGCTAGCGTGCCAAAAGCACTTCGCGAGGTGATTATATATGAAGGGCACTTACCCGGCCTCGGCAGCCAAGTGCGCTTGGGAAGGCCAAGTACACCTGGGAGCCAAGTGCGCTTGGGAGGGCCAAGTGCACCTGGCACCGCCATTACAGCAACCTCAGGGCCATAAAGATACTTGACGCTCCGCAGTCGATAAGACACCAGATGCGCTGCATTTCGCCATGTATATCTCGTATAAGGACTTCATGAACGATGTGAGATGAATCCGGCTTCTCTGTACCACATAAGTATTGACTTGAAAAGAGAACCCTGGAGGACTTGAGGATAACTCTCGATTGGAGAGCGATTCGATGGGGCTGGATCTCATCTATCGTTGCTTACAATGACCTCATTCCCAACCTCTCTAGCCCTAACTCCTTGTAGTGTAGCAAGTTCTCCTGCCGGGCTAGGTGCCGGGAGAGGTAGGCGAGTTTTGGGACCGTTGGGTGTCAAACGGCCTTTGACGCTTCACTTGATGATGCCCATTTCCGTTTCCGTTTCCGCTGGGCTTTGGAGTTTTCCCCGGGGGATTTGCACTTTTGTATTTTGGGCAGTGGAACGCCTTATGCTCTTTGCTGCCTTATCGTGTGCACTGCTCATTTGCCCTTCTGCTGTCGTAGACCTCCCTCAAAACCCATGGAGCTGCGGTTAATTTGGCACGAGTGCCCCCTGTTACGGGGATACTTATGAATAAAGTATTGTCGTAAGTATGGCCGCCTACTTTTCAGAAGTCGTAGGTGTCCTGAAAATCTTCTTCGTCGTACAAGAGTTCAGAAAAAGACTCTTCCTCGTCCTCGGATGACTCGATATAATAGGCAGAGGGAAGTTCACCGGTATAAAACCAGTGACAATATTCAAAGGCAATGTCGTAATAGGCGATAAACCCTCGTGCGTACCAGAAGTCGTGATAAGTAACTGCTCTTTCGCAAAGGGCGTGTGCGTAAATAACAATAGAGTCAAGATCTCGAAAATGTAAAGACATATATTCTTAAAGTAGAAAACTTAATAATATTTTAGATTCTTGTCCGCTGGTGTGTTCTGACTGTGGATTGCTGCTAGAGCTTGATGTTTTACTTTG
>MU122354.1:5556-21199 GCA_014904905.1 Wilcoxina mikolae CBS 423.85 | reverse complement strand
CTTTTACTCCCATTTCAGGGCTGCAGCTTATGTCGGACCAGCTCAACCAAGAACTGCCGTTACTCGGAAATGACGACCGACACACAAGCTCTCAACAGGTAGATTGAACTACCGGGGCACAGTTAACATATGGAGTCCCTAGACTGTATAGTTATCCCCATAGTAAAGTCCCTCTTCTCGAGCTCTGACGTGTGCCTGTCGGAGAGTGTAGAGGCGTACCCCGCTCTAGCCGACTGTCCCATATTGCTGATAAGGTAAAGTAGTTCTGGTCGAAACGATCATGCACGGCTGACCCGTAAGTTCCTGCGATGGCGTGATCGTGCTTCATCAACTCATGACGTCCCTAACTATCGGGGGCCTAGGCATATAGTAGCATACCGCCCTAAGTGTTCAGGTCTGATGAATCCGCCAGCTAAGTGTCGTGACTATCGCTGTTCGATCGAGAAGGTGCACTGCCCTCGCGCGGGTTAATCATTCCGCTTTGTCCGGGCTCGGTATTGGATATGCGTAGCTTCGTCGCTCAGAGGATAGGATAGCTGCGGGTGTGATGTTGACCATCCATAGGTGGCCAACTGCAGATTGCCATGGATATCCTCCGTACCTCGTGCACCTGCTAAGGGACAACCCCTAACACCCCCGGACTTGTTGTTGGTTGACCTCTCGGTCGTCGGTTCTGAGATAGATGGCCGGTAACCTCGCTTCCCCCCTTTTTGGGATGATTCCGGCTGCGTTTGCTGTTGCTGCTGCTGCTGCTGCTGTCTCTTATCGGTGTGTATGCCTTCTGAAGCTGCAGCCTTTTCAAAAAGGTCCTCAATTATCTCGAACCTTCCACAAGCAGAGGTCATCGGTCTGGCCTTGTTTTTGAGTGGGTGTCGGAGACCTTCCCAGGCCATGTCGTAGAGCATCTGCTCGCTCTTTTGTATGGTCCATCAGGCCTATCTCCAATTAGCATTCACACGGTTCGCATAGACTCTAACCAGCTCATTAGGCAATTGTATGTATTCATCCATCACCTTCATCATCGCTTTCCTGCAGTGATCCTTGTTTCCATATATCCGGGTGATCACTTGCACGAATAGGTCGAAATCCTCCAAATAGGGGTCGGAGTCTGCGTATAGATTGCTGCCCCATTTGGAAGGATCCGTCATCGCCGTCTGATGCTGTGTCAGATGTGAGTGATTGCTCCAGCAGTCGAAGAGAGAAACCGCGTATTTGAATTGATCGCGTCCGCCGCATGGGAACAAGTGTTTTTGTAAGTCGAAAGTGGAGTATAATACATCGATAAACTTGGATAACTCCTTGGCTCCATCACAGTATTGTACGGGGTCGACCATGGTGAACATTGCCGGTTTCGCACGTATCATAGGTTCGCGTTCGGTGTGTTTGGTGGCCCATTTCTCTCGTTGGAAAGCCAATCGTTGTCGCTCGGCCTTTAACCATACGGCCTGCTGTTCGAACATTGTCTTTATCCACTTGTTTTGGGCAGACATTTCGCTAAGATCCTCATCGGTGTTCATGGATCTGAAATCATAATCCTGATCATCGCCGTCGTCGACTTCGTTATCGTCTTCCACTTCGTACTCGACTTCGTCATCGTCTTCATCAGCAAAAACTGATTTTTGTTGATTAAGGCTATTCAACGTTCTGCGCCCATGAATGCCGAAACACAATGTGGGCGTTGGCGAGAATGCACCCTGTAGGTCTATCGTCACGAGGCTGAAATGAGACGTTCAGGAAGCATTCATGAATGCTTCATGAACCTCGTTAAGCAAAGCGGAAATTAGATTTTCACCCCTTATACTACGTGATTGAGGTCACAATTGCAATTTCCAAACAAAAGTACGCTTGTATACCAATTCTCATTAAACTAAGATCTTCCACAACATCCGACTAAACTAAATGTGATAATAGGAGTAGAGCAGCCAGTCGAGAGCCAATAATAGATGTACCCCAGCGTACGTACTCCGTCTTGATGCACACGGTGAGACGAATTGCTTGAGCATACCCACGAGTCAATCGGAGTTGATCTGCAAAAGTTCGAAGGGGGGTCAGCACTGGAGGAGGAGCAGCAGCAGGAGCAGAAGGAGTAGAGCAGCCCGTCGAGAGCCAATATGGATGTATCTCACCGCACTTGCACCGTCTTAATGTACTGGACGAGACGAATCGATTGTGCATACCCACAATCTAATCGGACTTGATCTGCAAAAGTTCGAAAGGGGTCAGCACTGGAGGAGGAGGAGGAGGAGGAGGAGGAGGAGTAGAGCAGCCAGTCGAGAGCCAATAATAGACGTACCTCAGCGTGCGTGCACCGTCTTGATGTACTCGGCGAGACGAATCGATTGCGCATATCCACGAGTCAATAGGAGTTGATCTGCAAAAGTTCGAAGGTGGGGTCAGCACTGGAGGAGGAGGAGGTGGTAGAGGAGTAGAACAGCCAGTTGAGAGCCAATAATGGACGTACCCCAGCGTGCTTGCACCGTCATGATGTACTCGGCGAGAGGAATCGATTGAGCATACCCACGAGTCGATCGGAGTTGATCTGCAAAAGTTCGAAAGTGGTCAGCAGCGGAGAAGGAGCAGGAGCAGGAGCAGGAGCAGGAGCAGGAGCAGGAGTAGCCAGTCGAGAGCCAATAATTGACGTACCCCAGTGTGCGTGCACCGTCTTGATGTACTCGGCGAGACGAGTCGATTGCGCATATCCACGAGTCAATCGGAGTTGATCTGCAAAAGTTCGAAAGTGGTCAGCAGTGGAGAAGGAGCAGGAGCAGGAGCAGGAGCAGGAGCAGGAGTAGAGTAGCCAGTCGAGAGCCAATAATTGATGTACCCCAGTGTGCGTGCACCGTCTTGATGTACTCGGCGAGAGGAATCGATTGAGCATACCCACGAGTCGATCGGAGTTGATCTGCAAAAGTTCGAAAGTGGAACAGGAGCAGGAGCAGGAGCAGGGGGAGGAGGAGGAGTAGAGCAGCCAGTCGAGAGCCAATAATGGACGTACCCCAGCGTGATTGCACCGTCATGATGCACTCGGCGAGACGAATCGCTTGAGCATACTCACGAGTCAATCGGAGTTGATCTGCAAAAGTTCGAAGGGGGTCAGCACCGGAGGATGGTGGCGATGGTGATGGTGACAGTAATGGTGAGAACAATGCAAATAAAGGGTGGAGCAAGTGAAATAAGGATTCAGGGGTGAACATGGTATCAGGGTGATGGCGATGGTGCTGGTGATGGTAATGGTGGTGGTGATACTGGTGCGAATAAAGGGTGGAGCGAGTAAATTTAGAATTAAGCGGTATAAATGGTTGTCAGGGTGATGGCGATGGTGATGGCGATGGTGATGGTGATGGCGAGGGTGATGGCAATGGCAATGGTGATGGTGATGGTGACACCAGTGCAAATAAAGGGTGGAGGAAGTAATATAATGCTTCAGGGGTGTAAATGGTTGTCAGGGTGATGGTGATGGTGATGGTGATAGTGATGGTGATGGTGACAACAGTGCAAATAAAGGGTGGAACGAGTGAAATAAGACTTCAGGAGTTAAAGGTTTCTGGGAATTTTTTCTAAGTCCGAAATTGGCAGGGACGAATTGTACACTGGCTGGGATGGAAACATCAATATGGATCTTCCCATTATCAGAAAGTTCACTGATCAGAAAAGCTAATCGGTCATTTCAACAATGATATCAAGCTTCCAATATTGTAATTTCAGAAAATACTGTACCAGCTAATTTCAGAAACCTCGGAAACCTGGCAGAAACCTCGGAAACCTCAAATAGAAAAACATGTTTTTGTTGATGTTCCGTTTCGTGCTTGACTTCATCATCGTCTTCCGCTTCGTGCTCGGCTTCGTCATCGTCTTCCGCTTCGTGATCGACTTCGTCATCGTCTTCCGCTTCGTGCTCGACTTCGTCATCGTCTTCTGCGTCATCGTCTAGTTCGTCATCTTCTCCTGCGTCGTCAATCTTGACCTCTGATAAGGCCATCGGAGCGGACTTGGACATGGTGATTGGACATGTTTGGTTCTCGGTCGCAGAGGTTACGGCCTGAAAGAAATCCTCGCTGTTGCAACTGTCAGTCACGTGTAACTGAGTTCTAGATGACTTCTTTGGGGGTATTAGAGCTGTAATTGTATGAAATTGATAATTGTCTGTTTGTGTACGTGTTGTGATGCGTCGAAAAAGCAAACAAATCAAGAAACCCTGTGAGCGAAACGTATCTGGTGACTGAAGAGCGATTATAGTGTAAGGGCATACATTCTCGTATTGATGGATACGCATAGATATGGTTGCAAATGATAATAAGTGATAAATATCAATTGTAAGGTAATGTAGGTAAGATAATCACTAGTATACCAAAAGCACTTCGCGAGGTGATTATATATAAAGGGTGCTTACCCAGCCTCGGCAGCCAAGTGCACTTATGAGGCCAAATGTGCTTGCGAGCCAATTGTACTTACAAAGGCTAAGTGCACCTGGTATTGCCATTACACAAGAATCTAAACTTGAAGACATGTTACAGAAGCCAAGTAGAAAGATTCAGAAAAAGATAGTATATAGGATGAATAAAAAGAGGTAGATATACCTGATCTTGAACACCTCTTGAAAATCCATTACAATAAGATATTTACAACTCAAGGTCAAATATGTATTCACAGGTACAAGATCCGGAGGCGGCTTCGCCACCTTGGTTTTTTAGGTAAGAAGGCGGCTCCGCTGCCTCGGTTTTGTTTTGCAGGGATATACTCTGAACCGGCCAGGTCTGTATGGCAACAACCTTACCTCATCAAAAATCGACAATTTTTTAAGTGAACCATTGCATTAAGTCCATGAGTATAGATCAGAGAATTTAGAGTTTGGTATGTACAATATGCAGCTTCGCACGGCGCATCTTTAGGTGGTCTCCAATGTTTAATAGCTCTAAAACTCATTGAGTGCTGATCAAAAAAGCCTGTGTTTTGGCCCAAAATCAGTCAAAGTTGAAAGCTACTCTCTGAGTTTGGAAGATATCAAAAATTGGAGACCACCAAAAGATGCGTCACGCAAAGCTGCATATTTTACATATCAAACTCTAAGTGCTCTGATCAATATTGGCGGATTTTGCTGGGAAAGAATGTTCTTTTTGCAGGGATATACTCCAAACCAACCAATGAGGATGCTTCGTGCGGACATTGCTTGATCACATCCGTAGCTATACTATTATAATAATATACCTAAAGTGAATCAGAAAAAGTGAAAGCCAGAAATATTTGTGGTATCAACATGAAAGGCAGACAAGAGACCATTTGTTTAAATGATACAAAAGGTGGATTTGATAGCAGGAAAATCTCTGAAAGGAGTTGAAGATAAATTGCGGATGATAGAGGAGACTGAAGCATTGGAAAAAAAAAGTTCGCCTTCCATGCGCTCGGCCACGCTCACAAAAATACCAAAAGGTCGGTCCAATTAAGTCCGCGAGTCTTTATCCGACCACAAAGTGATGTATATACGAACTGTACAGAATGCATTGCTCCTTCACCTCCCAGTCTCTGATTTACGATATGTTTAATAATGGTGGAGTCGCTTTCGAAAAACCTCCGACATTAAGCGAAAATCGATATGTTTCTAAAGCCGCTCCACCAATATTGAAGATATCGTAAATCCGAGACCGGGAGGTGAAAGAGCGATGAATTCTACACAGTTCTTATATATATATTATTGTGGTCGGATAAAACCTCGCGGACTTAATTGGACCGACAACTTTTGCGGTTTTATTGCCAAGCCGAGTTGAGTGCGCTGAGCGTATGAGGTGAACTTTTTGTTTCCCGATGAAGATCCCGATGTCACAAGTGTTTGACAGTGACAAGGCAGTTCAGGCAGTGTTGGATTTTTTGGAAGACACTGATGTAGGAAGAGTAACGGAGGAGAGGGAGGGGATGGGTTGTGAAGGGTAAGAGGAGGGTGAAAAGTAGTTAGTTTTAAGGGGACAATAGGATAGTGGAAGGGGTGATGCAACTTGGAAGTTGCTTGCAGTGGAAGCATCAAGCAAATTGTGTACTCATGTCATGGCCGCAAGCGGCCAAATACAATATGATTACAAACAAACAAACAAACAAACTCAGAGATGACAAATGGTGATTTAGCCTATGACCACAAACTATTCTTGAGCACGAGGTATGCTACCGGCCCGGTATTTTTGGATAAAAACGATGTCGGCCCACTCACTAATTAAGTTTAATTTACTTAAAGTAGACTTTTGGCTAGATATCTATACCGCTTCCGAGTCTAGTAAGTTGGCGAACAGCATATCTGCTGGTTGAGTTCTGCACGGGCTTCAAGGCATCCCATTTTCATCTGTTGCACTCCATGGGCGGAATCACCCCATCCGCGGATAGGGCGGTTTTTTACACCCCATCCGCGGACAGGGTGATTCTACCCCATGTGCGGAAGTACGCGTATGGGGTTTACATACACACACCTCATTACTGCTGTGTGGGCTCAATTTTATGCAGTTTCAAATGATGTAAGTCCCTCAATATGCAAAAGAAAGTGCCCTGAAAGATCACTATTTATCAGTTGGTAATATAGTGATTTGTCCAATGGAGAAGCCCATATTTACTAGCACATTCGGGCTACTGGGACGGTGTAATCAAAATTTCGCGAAAGCATCGGCAATACCTGGACTTTTGGAGTCTATTCAAGAATCTGTACTTGAGGGGATTTTCACGGCACATTCGTGAGTTATGGGAGCTTCAGATCGTACAACATTGTTCAATTGGGGCGATTCCTCGTATGGGATGCAACATCATCTGTCA
Source organism: Wilcoxina mikolae CBS 423.85 (assembly GCA_014904905.1). Taxonomy (NCBI): domain Eukaryota; kingdom Fungi; phylum Ascomycota; class Pezizomycetes; order Pezizales; family Pyronemataceae; genus Wilcoxina; species Wilcoxina mikolae. Next base: position 14,413 of record MU122354.1, on the reverse strand, counting down.
CCATTAGATGATGTCGTTGCTCCTGTATGGATTCTTCTTCCAAATGCTCTTCGCCGTGCACTATCGTGTACCTAGACCAGAACCAGTTCTCCCAGTCTCTGGACGGACAGACTATATAGAAACCTGGAAGAAACTCGGAAGAAACTCAAAGAAACTCAAGCCAAACGAAATCTCTGGTTGATATACCCATCTGCATCCCGGATCACTGTTTTTCTTAGCCACGTGCATGATGCGGAGATCAATGCTGGGGAAACTTAATTATTTATCCATAGGTAGACTGTCTACTGAGGAGTGGGGATAATATACTCAGTAGAACTTGCGATTCTCCAGACTTTTTTTGACGCGGGGGTGTGATACAGCTGTGTCAAATAATCTAAATAAATTCAGATATATGACGCTAGGATAAGCTGTCTGTAGATTAAGGCAGTTTCTATTATGAATCAACTGGTGATATCGTTTCTCCGAGCGTCTGCTGTATATAGGCTGCTACTACCTCACACCCGGAACCGTGTGACTTTTATTTCCGGTGCCCGTCCGAACTATCATTCTCGCTACCCACCCCAGATATTCTGCCACGGTGATGTGTAGCATATGATTTTGCGTTATATTTGCGCTACTTGGCGGCGGCACGGTAACAGTCCTTCTTTGATCTGACTGAACATGTAGGAGATATATTTATACAAATACCGCTTTGTCATATTCCATCAAGGCATACCGGATGGTTTCTTCGCCCTACTCATGGTCTGCTCGTAAATGGGAGGATAGGTTCGATTGCTTGGCAGGTTGCGTGCTTGTTATTTGTTTTGTACAGTTCGGATTTCTCTCTTGTATGTTGTGCGTCTAATGGAAACCTCCTACTACTCATGCACAACCTGGTTCATTTTGTGGCTATCTCCGCCTGGGTTTTTTGTGCTGCGCAACTGAGTCAAGTGTAATCCCGGTGCGAAAAAAGTTGTTGTATTGTTGATATGGTATTACTGGAGCTTGATGCAGAAACAGAGATCAATTAAACACCCCCTTCCTTGCGATACTTACCAACTCCTATCAAAGAGGTGGATATCGCAATGAAAGATCTTAGATGGATAGCGAGAGGGATAGTTCGCACGAGTCCTGGTATATTTCCACGTGTTGTTCAAGAATGGATCCGAGTGACAAACATGATCCGCTAATTCCGAGTGATCCTCTATGACTTCTAGATAATCAATATGATTGTACTGAGAATAGCATTGAAACCCAGGGCTTACTTCGGAATTGATATTTGCGATGAATTCTGGGGGCATCAAAAACAGCGGTATTTTATTCGATGTTTCATTCGGATTTGAACGACGTCATGGGCGGCTAAGAAGAAACCCTAGAACCTGGAAACGTCACTCCTACACTTCAAGAGAAATGCCCTTCCATCACCACAACAAACAATGTCCGATCAACCGCCACCACCGCCGTACTTGCCATACGAAGAGCCAAAACCCGCATCTTCACATTCACCACCCATAACTTCGCCGCATCGTCCTTCTCGTCTTCCTCCCCATAATGCGTCCTCCTCAACCGCCACTTCCTTCGGGGGATCGCCCTCGTCGCGGCCGTCTTTTTCGGCCTCACAGCTTTCTCCATATGGCTCTCCCGCTGCTCCCACAGAATCAACTGCCTTCCTCCACGATCCCCGCAGCTCCTCTCAAGCGTCGCTCCTCCCGACCACGTCGGGAGTCCGAAGTAGCCGAAGAATGCTTCTTCTAGTGTATATCCACGGCTTCATGGGCAACGAAACTTCATTCCAATCATTTCCCGCCCACCTCCACAACCTCCTCACCGTGACACTGGGCAGCGACGACGATAGCGCCGGTTATTTGGTGCACACAAAAGTGTATCCAAAGTTCAAAACCAGACATCAAATCAACGTCGCAACTCTCGAGTTCTCACAGTGGTGTGTGCTTGTCACTCCTCCAGATCCTCAAAGCTAACATCCTGACTCCGGATAGGCTGAGTAGATTCGAGTCCGAAACTACAGATATAGTCCTCATCGGCCATTCAATGGGTGGGATTCTTGCGGCGGAAGTCGTCCTCCTCAACTCCGTCTATTGCCCCGACTCGCGTCAGCATCCGGGAATTCTGGGAATCATTGCATTTGACACACCATTTTTGGGGATGCATCCTGGAATTATATCCTCCGGCATTGCATCGCTATTTCGGCCAGCCCCTTCCCCGTCCTCTGCCGCCGAAGAATCCAACGCCGAGTCACAATTGGATCCATTTTTTGCGCAGCGACCGCGCAAGAATTTCACGGTTGTACAATCAAAGAAACCCGGAAACCCATGGGAATCGACGCTACACTTTATCCAAAAACACCATGAAAACCTTACACAAGCTACGGGAAAGTATTTGATGAGCCATCTTGAGTTCGGGGCATGCCTTGCGGATCCGATCGGGTTGAAGAATCGATACGCGAGGATTCGAAGACTGGAGGATGGCGAGCAAACGCAGGATGGAAGGGTGGATAGAGTCAGGTTTGCGAATTATTATACGATCAGTTATGGCCGCGAAAAGACTGGAGAAGTCGTTAAGCCACCGGAAATGGCGGCAATGGCCGACGACATTATTGGTGGAACCGGTGGAAGCTTTGGGGTTGTAGAAACGGGGCTCGAAGCGGTAACAGCGCAGTTGGCAGTGGTAGGCGGAGGGGGGAATGAAGCAACACCAAGGTCACATTCCAGGACCCCGAGCGGCTCGTCGATGGGCTCCATGCAGGAGCTCACGCCAGGTTCGATCAGTAATTCCTCTCGGCCAGCATCTGCTCAGTCGGAATACCAGAGTGCCCAGGAGGACACATTGCGTGTTGCAATCCCCAAAACCACGTCACGCCCTTCTGTTGAGATCGTTCCACCGACTCCTGCATCGCCTCCGCCTCCGCCTCCAGATGATGTGGAAGCACTCTTTCCCCCCCTGTCAGCACCGCCGGCAGAACCTACATTACCGGAGATCCCAGAAAGCGCCGATAAACCACTCCGCAAGGCCCTCGAGAAGGAACATAAGCGTCTACAGAAGGAGCATGAGCGCCAGATGAAGGAATACGCTAAGCTGGCGAAGGCGCGGGAAAAGGCCATTGCTCGCGTCTACAAAGAACGAGAGAAGGAACGCAGGGAGGACAAGGAGCGAATTGAAAAGGAGCGGGAGAAAGTGCGACAGAAGGAACAAGAGAAGGAACGCGAGCAGGAGCAGGAAAAGGAGCGCATCGAAAAGCAGCGCCAAAAAGAACAAGAAGACAAAGAGAAAGAGGCAGAGAAGCAACATCAAGAACTCCAAAAACAGATGCAAAAAGAAGAGCAAGAGCGCGAGAAACGCGAGAAAGAAAACGCAAAGAAACAAAAATCTCCTCGCCAACGAAAATTCTGCATCGTGCCCTCTCAGCCTGATAAAACCTGGACTCCCGTGGAGATGAAAGGCGTGGACGAAGTGGGCGCGCATTGTGGACTGTTTTTTGTAGGAGAGGTTTATGCGAAGCTTGTTGGGGACGTGGCCGCGAGGATTGAAGAGTGGGTTGGTGAGGAGCAGTCGAGGCGGCTGGTGGCCATGGAGGGTGGTGGTGGAAGTGATTGGGCCGGAGGTGGTAGGTATTGGAGTAGGGAGACGGAACGCTATGGACACGGGGGAGAGAGTGAAAGCGGGTGGAGAGACGAGAAGCAACCGGGTATGTAGGATAGGCTACTTTGTTATGGCGTAGGACAGGTTACTCTTTCTTATGGCGGTTATTGGTTATTGGTGCTGATTATGTGGACGAACTTATGATACCCGAGCCGATATTGTTAAATAACGTTTTAATGTCCTGAAATTCCTCAGTACATCCCCCTGCGTGACTGCATGAGATCCGGTTTAACAGGGCCAGAAATCTTTACTAATACTTATAAAAAAACGGAACGAGGAAATGTCAGCTGTGTTTGGAAAAGGTGTGAGGAAAAGGTATCAGGAAAAGGCAGAGTTAGCCCAAAGTTCTGTTTCCTCGTGTAGCTATCCATTTCCCACCTAAGAAATTGGAAACTGTTGCCGTACAGCGCAGCTTCCCGGAGTAGCACTGATAGCTCCAGTAGAATTTCCTGGCAGTGTGTGCAGTATGGAGGCGCTGATTGGGTTATAAACTGTACTGACAGATGAGGTTCGGACGGCGGATCCAGAATGACCGATTCCGTGTTCGGACAGAGCCAAAATGACAACTTTTGGAACTGGTCCGAGCGAAAATGACACGAGTTACAGACGAGTGATGTTTAGCTCACGTTAAAGGAAAACTATCTCTACCTCTGAATCTCGCGCACTTTCTATGCCTATTCCCCACTCTAAGCCTGCTCCTCCATTAGATGACAAGATGACCGGATATTGTGGTCAATGGACGGGCCCCAAATGACATTCTCTAAGCTTCGGACCAAAGGTTCTAATGACAGATGACGTCCGAACCTCATCTGTCGGTACAGTACTCGGTCATTCCAGAGTGTAGGCATGGTAAATCATCTCCAGTCACATTGGATTATTCTAAGTATTTTGTTAGGCCATTCGTGGATCCTCTCTTTGGCCTACTTAGGCCGTACGCGTTCAAAATGCGGACTGTTCGCGGTTGGCCTGGACTATTCGAATTTGTGAACGGCCTAAATCCCTCAAGTACAGTCCGAAACTGCGCCACCAGATCTCTACCCTAATCCTATCCCTAACCACAATCCTCAGACGCAAATCAAGACGTTTGCATGACGTCGACCCAGCAAGGCGTTGTTCATTGTCGTTCAAATGGTTTACACATCTATCCATAGAATTGCGAAGCTGAGCCGTGGGAGATCACTGCGTTGTGCGAGGGCCGTTGGGAACAAAACGCCTTTCCGGTCGATATTTCGACGTAGGAGACACTCTAAAAAGTGGACAATACAAGACAGCAAAAAACTCTTGGCAAAACAAAAATGGCGAAATAAGTCGACAACCACGGCAGTAATCGACAAACGGACACTGGCAATCGACTCCTAGCATCGAATTGACCCTGAGATGACTTTCCCGGCACTTCCAAATTGTCAGAAGAGGTTGGGCACTCTGCTGACTAAGCTAACACGTGTCTGTGATGCATCGACCAAATAAAACCAAGAACGATGGCGATCCTGAGAGGAGACAGCCCTACTGGAGTTGTAATTGAGGAGATCGGAGCATCATCTCAAAGAGAATACATCGATATGGAGGGAGCAGAAGGGATAGGGATGATGAATGGCAATGACAGTGACGTGTCGACGATACGTGTCACACCTACAATCGTGACTGCAGTCCAGCTGCCAGAGGTTAATGAAAATGGGAAGATGCTGAGGAATAAGAGCTGAGAGGTTTCGAGGGCCCCTGGAGACTCAAGGAGCGGCATGAAAAGGATAGTTCAACAGCAGGTACAGGGGCTAGCACTGAAGCACCGAACCATTAGATACTTAACAAACATATTGGAAGCCCATACAACATGTGAAGAGACACAATAGCTAGGAGTGAGGGCATGGATGGAAGAGAGAGAGCAGAAGTGGGATGCCACCCATGAGGATGATGTGCTGTGGGGGGCAGACATCACTGACATGATGGCAAAAATCGTAGAAGGAGTGGTATCAGGCCAGGAAACAAAAGAGAAAGCGAAAGGTAAAGGGAGAGAGGAGATGGCAGGGTTAGCCTGTGGAGAACTAGAGGACTCATAACATGAAGGTACAACATAAGAAGAAGAATCAAAAGAGTGCTGACAGCTGCAGCTACAACACAAATCCAGATGGTAGCTCAAGCTGCAGCCCAAACTGCCGTCCAAACTACAGCCTGGACCCGAACCAAAGCCGACTCAAGCACTGGCAAGACCATGGGAGACGGTTCCACCGTGAACCCAGAATCAGATGGTACTCGCGAGCGAGTGCAGTGGCCCAGGTCCAGCACCGATAGCCAGATTGAGCATGGCGGAGAGACGCCTGATATTAAGGAGAGATGAGAGCATACCACTCTCCAACAAGACGGACCAGAAAGTTGCATCAGCGATCAACAGAGCATTCCACCAGAAGGCACCGGCTCACATTCGGATCATAAATGCAGAAAGAAATGCCAAGGGAAAGATTGTGGCAATCGACCACTGTGTTACACCTCACAAGCTGTACATCACAAAAGGCCATCAGAGTGGGGACACCAACGATCACTCGACGATAGCTGCATCGGGATAGTACAAGCGCCATCCCTGGACGTCATCGAAACTACATAGAACATCACTCGCAACCAACGGAATCTGATGAGTTGTCATGCAGTCAATCACACCACTGATAAGCAATCAAAGGTGGCTATTGGGACGATACTTTGCCAGCTCATGCCATCGATAATGTGAAGACTGCTGAGAGGCTGTAGATACGAAAGCACTGGCGTTTGCAGTGTAGCTCACGAAGCCTCTGATGTCCCTCACGATCCAAAGGATACCATTCGCCTGGAAGCAAAGAGATCGAAAGGATACGATAGGTCCGGACCACAGAAGTCTGAAGGACTGATGTCAGTAGGGGTTCTATTCGTCTGAGTTAGAGATCTGAGCGGAAAGATGCGGAAGGTCCGAAAGAGCGGTGAAGGGCAGGAAGGGTATTGGTTTGAAAGGAAGGTTAGGTAGAGGAGCTCATGAGAAAAGCATAGATAGAAGTAATTGTTAGAGCGAGAGGATAGAGGTATAAAGACCTCTAGAATCTCCAAGGGTAGTAGGGCAAGCTTCTTGACGAGGAGAACAAGCCTTAACAATATACGCATTGGAAAACCAAATATCTTTGTCTTGAATCTTTATCTTTAGTGACTTTCACATCCTGAGCGAATCTTCATAACTTCCATTGCAAGCAAGTCCTGAAAGTAGTAGGGATACTACTTGTACTGGTAAACCTGGAGTGACGCTCCCGGTGTTACACACTGGAATACAACAGCAGTGATAGCACTCTTATACCGTGACATCATCATTACTGTGGTGCCAACAGGCAACAAGGAAGTCATCAACATTGAGGGAGATGGATCTTTGGAGAGGATAATAATATATACAGTACCACTTGTTCGGTACATGGGAAAGGGCATGAAGTGACTGCAAAAGATTTGCGATAAAATCCATGCAGAGAACAAAGAAGTAGTGATCTCCACCCAGGTGTGCTGACTGGCGAACCCTCCCACTATCAGGCCGCGGAGACAGAAGGAGGAGATCTCCACATCGTCGGTGATCTTTATGGTGAAGGGGAACAAGGTGGTGCAGAGGCTAGTCCAGAAGGGCATCAAGACTGCAGGAGTATGGTATCAAGTCAAACCTCTCACAAATGCAGGCCCAGACAGCAGATGCAAATACTGATGTGGATGGAACCACATATAGACTAAATGCAGCAGTAAATCCTCATGCGGCTACTGCTCAGGGCTGCACCATACTAGCAACCACAAGTGCAACGTTGTGGGGTGTACTGCAAAGCAAGGTTCCGTCTGCAGCCACACACAAGACAAGTCATCCAACTGTAAAGGCAATCACATCATATTCAGTATCAGATTCGTAAAGAAGGTGGAAGCCACCAGAGTGGCATGCCAGGACAGGAGTAGAAAACCAGCAGGATAGGCCACAGAGGCCACGGGAGTAGCTACAGGGATGAATAGGATAGGGCTCGGCCTGAGAGCTAAGATACAGGAGACACGAGAAGGAGAGAGTTGCGAAATGGCAGATACAGTAGAAGCAGAAGCATAGGCACAGGATGTTACAATGGCCAAGAGCGAGAGCATGATGACAACAATAAGATCAATACCAGTACCAGCTGCAGCGGCAATAACAGTGACTACAATGGTGACTACAACTGTTACGGAGATACTTAGCGATAAAGTATAGCCGCCTACTCCTTAGAAATCGTAGGAGTCTTGAAGATAGTCTTTCGAGTTATCGTAGTCAGACCAGTCTTTGTAATCTTCAACTGGTAGGTTGTGGTATTCAGAGGGAAGTTCACGAGTGCAAAACCAGTGAAAATATTCGTACTCGATATCGTACGTATGAATAAAAATACTAGCCACTCGAAAGTCGTGTGGAGTAATAGCTCTTTCGTAGACGGCATGAGTGTAAAGAACAATAGAATTGAGGTCTCGAAAGAAACTCATAAAGTAATATATTCTTAGAGTAGAAAACTTAATAATATTTTAGGTTCTTGTCCGCTGGTGTGTTTCTGACTGTGGATTGCTGCTAGAGCTTGCCTTGTTACTTTGCGGGTGCAAAGGCGGTTCTTTTATAGACGGTGCGGAATCACTCGATCTCACTCATCTATAACTTCAGTGTTTGTACTCAGATAGCTATGGCCTCCGATCGTTAGGCTGATTACTCGATCTCGGTAGGTTGCGCTTCTTTTCCGTTTGACTTCCGCCACTTGTTATAGTGCGAGGCATCCCTTTAGTTATCCTCATGCCACCAGGTTCTGCCACGTAGCAACTATGCTCGTTTGCTTTTCTTCTGGACTGTATACACATATGCAGAAAACAGGTTTCGGCAACGTAAGCTGACACGTTCATCGAACCATCACTTCTTCTTAGATCTCTCGAATCAATATTAAATCGGATACTATGTTGCAGGGTTATGTTTACCCTCATAGTCTTGCATCGGCGACCAGCCGCTGCTATGCCACGTATTGTACCTCCCATCTCGCTGGCTTTAACTCCCATTTCAGGGCTGCAGCTTATGTCAGAGCAGACTACCTGCGATCTGCCATTTCTCGGGAAGTCGACCCACACACAAGTTCTCAACGGGTAGATTTAACTACCGGGGCGCAGTTAACATATGGAGTTCCTAGACTGTATAGTTATCCCCATAGTAAAGTCCCGCTTCTCGAACTCTGACGTGTGCCTGCCG
>MU122353.1:50896-75872 GCA_014904905.1 Wilcoxina mikolae CBS 423.85 | reverse complement strand
TAGACTCAATGCTCCCAAAGTATGAAGTGAATCAGAAAAGAATTGGTTGTTGAATAATCGGTGGGGTCCCTTTTGCAGGGGGGGGAAAAAGGGGGGTAAAGGGTCCAGCTTTCCACCCAACAACAATAAAGGTCCTATGAGAGATATGCCCTATCGTAGGGGGGGTAATCAGGGGTAAGGAATCGATTCGCAGTATCCGTTTGTCGATAGCTGTTGTGGTTGTTGACGTATTTTCGAAAATCGGTTTTGCTAGTGTGGTTGTCGCTTCATTGGTGCAATCAATACCATCACGAAAGTGACTCAGTTTTCGGTGCACGAACTCTGCCCAGAAGATGCTGATGACCTGACTCACGCACACCTCAACTTCTCTGTGAAACATCCCGAGAGACGGTGGGACATCTACGTGATCACTTACGATACGTTCACGATCCGGGTGCAAAGAAATCAGAACCACACATTTCGCCAGCTTACGAACTACCAGTGGTTATGGGAAATCTTCGATGAGGCATACCTCTTCAAAGGTCCGACGTCCAAGGGTTGGTCCGTTGCATTTGAAGTGCAAATTGGTCTCAAAGTGCAAGTTACGGCCATGCCAGCCTACCACTCACTGAAGGACTGGGGAAACACAACTCGGAGGCTATTCACAATTCCAGATGTGCCTGAAAATAGGCGAGCAGTAGCAGAACATGGTTCTGAGGCTTTGTGGTCAGCGATTACCGCCCTTCAAACCGCTGTTGCCAAAGGAGGTTCCTCTGAAGCTCAGCAGGTAGCTGCCACTGTGATGACCGAATTCGCTCACCTATGGACAATCCACCGATGGACAGAGTCATGGTTGGCTTCAGGTGTACCCCTGGTTTACATCACATCGGAGGATTTCCATCCAGTTGCACTGGAGTGATCTCAGGAAGAACAGAAGCAGCTCTCTGATGTTGTCACCCGACTCAAGAGGCAGAAGCTTGAAGGCGTACATGGGGTCGCCTGGCGGATTCATCAATGGCAGCTTGCTTGCTTTTCGCTACCGTTGCAGCAAGAAGGTGATCATTTTGCCGATGGCAGTTGGAAGGAAGAGTGGGATATCAGCAGTATTGTGGAGGGACCGATTTTCAGATGGCTACGAGAATCCTTCCTCCCTGATTTGATCAGCGGTTCGGGAACAGTTCCTGAGATGGATGACCAGCCTAGTACAGGCTCTCCTGTCCTTTCACCGCTTCCTCAGAAGGCTGTATGTTTTTGTCCTTTGCCCGGCCAGGTTCGCCATCTGGCATGGTGGATTCATCGCCGTTTCAACTAAGACATCCAGGTCATTCACATGGTCTCCGAAGATTCTGCCGACAGGCGCAGCAAAGTTTTGAGCGATTTTCAGAAATCTCCCTGGTACTCTGTCTTCATTACCATCACAAAGATTGGGGGCACTGGGCTCAACCTCGTGGCTGCCAATCATGCAGTGATTCTTCAGAAGCCTTGGGTTCTCAACAAGCAGTGGCAAGCTTTTGAACGGATTGTGCGACTGGGTCAGATGCATAAGCCTCACATCTGGCATGTCAATACAGGTCCAAACAGCTTCGATAATAGAGTGACTGCACTTCATATGGTCAATGGTACTACTCAGCTATGTGTTTTGCATGGACTGATGAATCGTCCGATGATAAGCAAGGAGGACGTCTACAATGTTCTCAACACATGCATTGAGGAGACTGCCATTCAGGCTGGGATGTTGTTGCAATCGGAATAGCTGCTCGGGTGTTTCTAGGTGCGCTTGGGTTTGGGTTTTCATTGATGGGTCGTTGTGAATGTTTTGTTGATTTGCTGGGGTGCATCTGGGAGTATTCTTTGTGGTTGAAAGGTCTAGGTGCGCTTGGGTTTGGAATTTCATTGATCGGTCGTTTAGAATATTTTTTGATTTGCTGGGGTACATCTGGGAGTATTCGTTGTGGTTGTATGGAGTGCGGATGGGGCTATTTTTTCAGCTGTTACTGGGTTTCTTCTTCAAAATGGGCTACAGTTTGTGTATCTCTATTATCTCTCATGTGTCATTAGGTCTAGATGTTAGAGACTCAATGGCTTTGGATTACGGTATATATCTACCTGATATCACGTGACAAACAGAGTGCAGTTGTGAAAAATTACTTATGGTGGTGGTCGAGAGTGAGGGAGCCCAGTGGTCGAGTTGTCAGGTGAAACGTGCTTGCCCAAAACCAGAAATAGAAAGCGAAGACACGGACTGCACGGTTTGGATTGTACTCAAAATAGCAATACATTCAATTCTAATTTCTCTCACCCTCTCCGATGCATCTACCACGCACCGAGACTAAGCTCTGCCGACACTTTCAGCTTCCAAAGCGGTACTAGCAATGTTTCATATGTACGTTTGACCCACCCAAGCTTTTACAACAGACTTAGCTCCAGCTCAAAGCTTCCAGAGTATGCAAAGATCGAGTGAGAATAGATGCTTAGGTTCGACATCATGCCAGCTAATAGTCACTGCATTTTTCTGAATGGGAGTTAGGTGCACCCTGGAGCATCCCCCTGGCAACCGCCAACATAACATGATGTTTTTGTCCCTTCTGCTCCATTCCATCTCGTCCCTTTTTATCATCTCTGCACACCTATACCATAACCCGCCTCCATGCCATTCGAATCATCACAGCTCCACCTGGACTGAAGCCCCTATTCTATCTACCATGTGGTGAATGTTTTCCCCCACCGGATCTCATGTCTGCAGGTGAACGGACTGTATCTGGATAGACACGATTCACACTACAGAAGTTACTATGTACATTGAGGTTGAGATTGAATATAGCTGCGGCACAGTACTGCATAAGTTCGATCGCTGTAGGTTCCCAATGTTGAGCAACGAAAACTGCCCAAGGGGTGCATCTCGGATTCCGATGCTGTCCCACGACACGGAATGCGACTTTGTCCAACACGATCATGACGGCAGCAAGATCCTGAATCAGCACTTCCTGCAGATTGATAGAGAGGACTATCGACCGCTAACTAAGATAATTCATTCAGGGTCGCCTATTATAGCTCTGGTTAGTCGAACCGGACCTGCCGACTTTGTGCTACTCGTGCTCGAACATGTCGAGCTACTGGTAACTGAACACGGCACCACAAAACCCAGCGCTAACTAACGTGCAATGAAAACGAAAACGAAAGCGTCAATCGTTCGAGTGCAGCTACTCTTATGGCAGGGTATTAGACACATTCGAGGACCATTGAAGGCGAGAGATTTCCTGGTCCAATGTTGAAGCCAAAACGGAATGCGAAATACCGGTATTGCAACGGTAAAAATACTAGTAGCTCTCGCGTATCCAGACCAATCCACGTAGTTGGTTGGCTATGATATCAGGCGACATAGCAGATATCAGCAGCTCAGACACTCCCGAAAACTCTGATGCAGAGCATGGGCTTGCATCTAACTCAACCACTTCGGAGTCTGAACCTAGCCACCTCACAATGCAGGCACTCCAGAAAACTCGGATGCAGAGCATGGGCTTGCATCTAGCTCAACCTTGTCTGAGTCTGAATCTAGCCACCTCACAATGGTAAGCAGTTCTGAAGCCCGAATATCCGTTCTTCTCACTAACAGCTACTTGAACTCAGTGTACGAATTACCAGCTCAGGCAGTCCTCAACTTCAGTGGGAATGAACAGGTTGTCCTCTTCGATGCGAACCACTGTATCACGTTCAGCTTCCTAGAACAAAAAAGAGGTTCCCCAGGTGCACCTGAGCTTTATTCAGATCTCTTCTTCTCAAATCACATTTAGATATATTCTCATCAATTATGGCCTCACAATGTCCTAACCTTACCACTTATCAAGAGTGATATTTGGAGCGCTCAGCAAGGACGGACAGACAAAAGGGTTATCTACCCGTTCCCAGACATGTAAGGCCGGATGAATCCCTAATTTGTATCAAGCTAACCTTCAGGGCCACCTGAATGAACTGGACAATGTCGAAGAAGACGATAATGAATGCCCAGAGCATGACAACAATCCCAGCACCGGTTCAGACTATGATGATGAGGAGCTACTGTCAACTCATGAACATAATAGACGCAGTCCCAACACAGGCTCAAAAGGTCCGAAAAGGGCTGGCTCAGATACCGCCCAGGTGACTGACTGATTCCAAAAAAAAAAATTCAAATCAAACCTCGGGAGCACCGATGGAGACTGTTCTTGGTTGTCGACGTGCTCACAATCACCTCAAGGCACTCCGCCTCAATCCCCTAGCCAGGATATGACATATTCTCATTCCAGTGAACCATACCTGATGGTGGCCTGCAAGGAGTCAGGTTGCCTCAGCTGCCCGTGCACCAATTGAAGGTGTGTCGGGCACAAAGAGGAACAAGGATAGCAAGGTAACACTCCATAATACAGTAGCTTTCGATTTAGGAAAGGACTTCTTGAAATCTGTTTTGTATACTGAAAACCTCTGGCCAGCCTCTCAAGAGGAGGAATTGGACATTTGCGATAAGGCATGAAATGAAGCTTTGACGCCATGACTGTCCAGCAGAGAGCAGTTGGCGCACTCAACAGCAATCATCATGTGTGGGAGCGCCCCGGTAGATCTGGTGAGCATATCGATACCCTGACATGTGGAGTTGTGTGTTTCCCAAGTATTCTCTGGGTTTCAAAGTTTGATAATACTAATTATCAATGCAATACAGTTGCGGGGAAAAATCAGTGCTATGTGGGGAGGATTAGTCGCTGCAGTGAGGCTTATGGTGACTTCACTGTACTCGTTGAAGATAGAAGAGAAGCTTCTATGTCTACAGCAGGTTGCCACTTTGCTGAATGATGACTCTTGGATTGGGAAATGGGAAGATCTCCCGAACGGTACGAAGGAAGTCTGGTGGTTTACGAGAAGCGAGCCCGCTGCGCTGATCTTTGCTCACTTTTTCGCTTCCAATACCTACCTTGGTAGACAAGAGCATGGCAACAAATTGTGGGGCAAGCGAGTGACTCTCCAATTGATTTGCCTGGCTGTGACCGCACTCAACTGCGCCATGAGGGACTATGAGAAAGAAACGAAGAGCGAATCCTCTCAGGACTTCCGCAGGGAGATATTCAGCTGTCAGTGTGCCCCCTCAATCCAATAATTATCGGCTACTAACGTTCGATATAGCCTTGTACGTGAGATGCTGGAGACACTGGAATTCCATTGGTCCTGGTCGCCAGGAGGCCATCATTGAGCATATGGGCAGCTATATTGACGAAAGAATTGCATGCTCTGCTGAGCACTCGACCTGTTATATAGCACCAGATGCAGCAGGGGAGGAAACCGCGGAACTGGCAGCTGTGTTCAAATGAGAGTCTGTTTCTCGGGGGTTGTGCTTCTCAGGGGTTGTGTTTCTTGGGGGTTGTGTTTCTCGGGGGTTGTGTTTCTCGGGGGTTGTGTTTCTCAGGGGTTGTATTTCAAGGGTGTTGTAATTCTCAGAGTATGTGTTTCTCGGATGTTGTGCTTCTCGAGGTTTGTATTTCTCGGGGTTGTGTTTCTCGAGTGCTGTATTTCTCGGGGGTTGTATTTCTAGGTGGTTGTGTTTCTCGGGGGTTGTGTTTCTCGGGGGTTGTGTTTCTCAGGGGTTGTATTTCTCGGGGGCTGTATTTCTGTTGTCAAGGTCGTGTCGAGGTGCTGCTGAAGCGCAGCGCAGATATATGTAGTTTTAGTTGAGAGTGGCAGGCTGCAGTAGATGAATGTCAAAAATGTATGCAATGCTACAGGCGTATCTGAAAATGGGTGACACACCATGATTCCATCTGGAAATGAAGAAATAGATCCAGATGCTCCTGAGTGATCCTAGAACTGACCGGAGCTCCACAGAGAGCTCAGATGTGGCAACGGAGGACTTTGCTGCGCTTCGGAAATCTCTCGGAGCACCCTCATGTAGGGCAGTAGAGTGCGTCGAGCATCTTAGGGCCTGAGTGCGTGACTGGCGTAGTCCATAGGGCAGCTCGTAGGGCCGCACAACCATCCTTCTTTTAGTGGAGTATCTTTGTTCTTTAGCACCAAGACCTTTAGACCTTTACAATACACACCACGTTTGACCTCCCTAGATCGCTACGCCAGTGACACCCCACGTCACCATGCCACACCTTAGAGGCATTAGAAGTTGCTACGGAGTACACTATTGCGATACAGAAATCTGCCGGAGCAGCTTCAAGGCTTCCGGGAGAATAAGGGAGTGTGCTGAGGCTGCATTCACCGGTCCCGGAGGACTTCCGAAAGGTCTGCAGGGTACATCATTCAAAATCAACCTCCGCAACCTCTGGAGGGTCCCAGGGCTTCCGGGACTGTAGGATTGACTTTGCTGATGGAAGTGTAGGTGCACCGAATTTCATTAATATCTTGAGTTATTGTGGAGGGCAAAAGAGCTCACATGTGGGGTTAGCATCTGGACAGCACTAAGCTGCCTGATACAGTATATATCATATATGAAGTGCTAGTTGCAAATGCTCTTGGCAAAATGCAATGCATTCGAGCTCTCATTGACTGTAGAGCAATGAGCATTCTTATGATTTCCAATGTGTAAAGGCGGCTTGGCATATGAGTTAAACCAGTATGTACTGCCACCTTCGACCTTGCTGGCCACTAGGTGATATCTGCAACAGAGAGTCAGAAGAGTATACTCTAGGTTCAATATTTTCAAAGTTTGGTACCAGTTGACAAATCGGATGTCTAAATTGTACCCATTTAGATTTACGACTTGGTATTGAATTCAATTTGGTTCCAGGCTCGAAACGTGGATATTGACTGGAATACCGGTCCACTCATAGCCTTCCGAACCACAGGTGGTCAGCAGGCCATAGTCTTGCATACTCCGAATAAGCCGCAGATACTCACCCTTGATGAGAATCGTGATGGAACCCTGTATGCAGATACCAACGGAAATTCGCAGGAGTACAGTAGTAAGCCTCAGGACATTTGTTTTCTTGGAGCAATCGAATTCAACTACCTTCTTGAGAGCAACGAGATGGACAAGGTATTTGCCCTACGGTTGGGGAAGTGCACCGGGGTGCTGGCAGAATCATGGAGTGGGATCTCATGTGAGAAACTCCGATGCTGGATGGGCGACCAGAGAGCAGCGTACGTAGTTGTGGCAGAAGAGTAACTAACAATCCGGGGCATGAATGACTGCTACCAGCTCGCCGAGTCAACAAGGGAGTTTACTGACTGCAATACCTTGATTCAGTTGTGGGCGGCCATTAGAACTGTGACTTGTGGTGTTTACGACACTTCCACAGCCTCATATAAGAACTTAGTACTAACATGTGCAGATGAAGCGAATATAACCGTCCAGGTAATACCGGCAGTACGAACTGATGATGGTGGTCTTATACCAGCCAAGTACCAGGAATTCGTTGAGGTGTTTTTAAGGCTAATAGAGAGAGACTGCCACCGTACGGATCAACCGAATATGTCATCAACCTGGAAACTGGGTACAAGCTACCATATGGGCATATCTATGACCTGTCAGAGGTTGAGTTAAGAACTCTAAAGGCCTACATCGATATAAACCTGGCCAACAGGTTTATCCAGCGGTCCTCATCACTGGTGGAGATGCTGATATCTTTAGCAAAGAAAAAGGATGATGATTGGAGACTGTGGGTGAACTATCAAGCTCTGAACGTGGTGACTGTGAAGAACCAGTACCCACTTCCATTGATCTCAGAGATGGTTGATTGTGTTGTCAGTGTCAGGGTATTTACAAAACCTGACCTTCAGAGAGCCTATCACCTTATTTGTACTAAGGAAGGTGATGAGTACAAGATGGCATTCTGAATCCGATATGGTCAGTTCGATTACAGCATCATGTATGTGACATGTACAAAACGCTATTCTGAACACGATATGGTCAGTTCAAGTGTAAGGTTATGACATTTGGCCCGATGAACGCACTGGCTACTCTTCAGGTTTTCATCGATAATTGCCTGCGACCTTACATTGATGACTTTGCCATCTGTTACCACGATGACTTTCTCAACTGCTCTAATGATGAGGAGGAAAACGACAAGTTCATGAGGAAGTTACTGCAATAGCTGCACGAGTTCGGCCTCTATTGCAAGGCAGAGTAGTACCAATTTCAAACCTCGGACATGGGCTTCCTTGGCATTGTCATGAGTGCCGAAGGTGTCGACATGAAAATGGACCACATTGCCATGATCGACGATTGGTCGACCCCAGTGCTGTGCATAGTGGTTCTGCTTGAGTTCACAGTCTTCTACCGGAGGTTGATCAAGACATATGTTAAGGTGATACTTCCTCTTACTGAATTACAAAATCAGGTGAGCCCAGGAAACCTGAGAAGCACAGAGACACCGGAGGCCATTTGATGTTAACCGAAATATCAATGACCAAGTGGAAGTCGACATGAGATATGCAGTTGATCTTCCGAAAACTGAAGAAAGCCTTTTCCACGGCAGCAATCTTGCAGCTCATTGACCCAGTCAGGCCAATCAACCTCTAGATGGACGCGAGTGGCATTGTGATTGCAGGCATCTTGAACCAGTATGATGGCTTCAGAATCCTTTTGCCAGTCAATGTTTACTCCCGAAGATCGTCTCCTGCTGAGCAGAATTATAACATATATTCTTGAAAACTCATTGCCATCGTTGAAACCTTCTAGCAATAGCGACAGTATCTTGAAGGTGCCAGCCACAGAGTCTTGGTATAGTGTTGTAATTGCCGCCGGCCTATGGCAGGGTAACCGCCTGTCCCGCCCACTATATAGTCAGCTGGTGCTCTTGCTCTTGCACGTCATCTATAACCTTACCTATTGAACCCACGTATCTTATTCTCGAATCCGCGTGTGCAACCGTATCTACCCTTATACTCTTATACGAGGCCGTACACGGACGTACGCCCTTACAAGTGTCACCACAAGAATCTCCAGTATGTCTTGATGTCAACATTGTTGTCCAGGAGACCAACCTGCTGGGCCAAGATCTTATCGGCATACCACTTCACTATCGAACACCTGGAAGGGGCAACAAACTCTGCTGTCCACCCATCGAGATGGACCGATTCTGAGATCGGCGACAAGAAGCCTCTCGTATGGCTCTTGCTGACCTTTACAGTTGAACCTTACAATGATCTCCTATCAGTGATTATTTAGGCTCAGGCTACTCATCCATTGGTGATTGATATCTCGGGTAAGCAAGTCGATAATCCAATGGCCACAGCCGATGTGGAAATGATAGTACCTCATTGTTGGAGCTCGGCCCTATGAGGGCAGGATATATATCCCTAATCGGAATGCTCTCCACAGCAAGGTGATAAGTCTCTTTCATGACAACCCACAGTCCAGCTACTATGGAGCTCTTCCAACTATTGAGTTTGTCTCCAGAGATTTCTATTGGCCTGCGATGGACGTGCACATTAGAAGGTATATCAGTGGCAGCAGGGTGTGTCACCGAATCAAGGCCCCACAGTATGCCTGTCACGGAATCAACATGCTACTACCACCACTGGCACCACTCATGGAAGGTATCAATATGTACTTCATTATAGATTTGCCAGAATTGAATGCGTCCGGATACACAGAAATCCTATTCTTTGTTCATCCGCTGACAATGATGGCGACCTACCTGTCCTGCAGAAACAATATCGACTCACCTGAGATGGCAATGTACTTCTTCGAACATGTGATCTGCAAATGGGTTATCCCTGACAATATCAGCACCGATCAGGGCACTCAATTCACAAGCCTATTCTGGATGAGGGTCTGCAGCAATATGAGTTTGAATCATGGATTGTTGACTGCATTCCATTTGCAGACGGACAGTCAGATGGGGCCGCCAAATGAGATTATGTAGGAGAATCTCCAGACTTTCCGTAACTATGAGCAGGTTAACTGTGTACAGCTGTTGCTATTGGCAGATTCTGCATACAACAATGCAGTGTATGCTTCGACAAGGATAATACCCTTTTGGCACAACTATTACTACCACCTGACGATGCAGTTCAACACACCCAAAGACTTAGATCAAGCCCACTTGAAGTCGGAAGCCGAAGTGGACTTCATGGCAACCACTCTTGAAGAGACATACCAAATGTTCAGAGAAAAACTGTTGGAAGCTAAGGCCCACCAGACAAAGTACGCTGGCATAAAAGAAATTAGGTTCGAAGTTGGAGCTAAGGTCTGGATTTCAACTCGAATTATCATGATGATGGGAATGTCCAAAAGATTGTATTACAAGTATATCGGACCATATACAGTCAGTCAGGTCATCAATAAGAATGTTTACAGATTAGACCTGCCAAAGACGATATGTATATACAATGTATTCTACATCTCCATGCGTCATCAGTACTCGATGCCTGCCATTGAGTAGTAATCATCAGAACCACAACCGAGGATTGTCGATGATACAGTTGAATGGGAGGTCGATTAGATTCTCGATTCCAAGCAACATTACAGAAAGTTCCAGTATAATATTCTGAGTTCCGGTTATATCTACATACGCACGAGCTGGGAGCCAGCTGAGAATCTGAACAATGCTCAACTCCTAGGCAATGGATTTCATCGGAAGTATCCAATCAAGCCATAGCCATAATAAGTGTTGGCAACGAAGCGGATCGGTTCGTAGTGGATAGAACCGAGATGGGATTCAATCAAGATTCAATCTGATGTTAGCTCGAACTGCAGAGTTCAACTTGAACCTTGAACAGAGTCCCACAACTTCGAACGAATGTAGGGAAGTGATATCTTAGCTGATTGGCTCGATTGTTAGTTCATCGTATAGTATCAGCGGTTAGCTACACGATGAACTACAATTCAATCCGTTCGGACAAGATCTCGCATAGATATTTACATTCACAATTGCAGGCTTAAGTGGTGGAGTTTGAGGAGAATGGCGTGGCAAGGATTCGGTTCGCATAAACCAAATCAGTTCGTCAATAGTATGAACTTTGGATGGTTCATTGCCAATACTAGTCATAATCCACGTCACCACCATCAAGGATTCGAGATGATTCTGGAATTATATAGGATTTGAAGTATTTACGTAAATGATATAGTTACTTAGTTTTCTTTTTTTCACTTCTTATCAATTCGGCCTGGTATAAATACTGTCCGCATGGGTTTTACCACTTTCCACTGGGGGTGGATTTTCCCATCCACTGAATCTGCTGGAAGGCCATCATGATGGCACTGATCGGTCGTGAATTGTATGCAGACATATGAATGTGTATATACCTAATCTTGTCTTTTATCATGTATGTATTTGTTGCAGCCAAGAAGGTCTGCAGATAGAGAGGGGGATGATGTAATGGTAGTGCCAGATACGCATGACTTCATATGTATACTTGGCCCAGGAGATATACTTGGCCTCGTACGTATACTTGACCTAACAGTTACAGTTGATGATGTATGTATACTTGGTATTGTAGAACCTGACCTCATACATGTAGTTGGCTCGTAGATGCGCTTGGTATACAACTGCCCTTGGTAGCCAAGGCGAGGTAACTGACCTTCATATATAATCACCTCGTGAAGTGCGTTGTACACACTAGTAATTATTTTACTTACATTACTCTGCAATTGATATTATCTTTATCACATATTCCATTTGGAACTGTATTTATACATATCTACCTGTACGACGATATACACCCTTACAAAAATAGACAATTGTGATACATTACAATCAAACATATAAATTGAATGGCAAACAAAATCAAATTTTAAACGGTGGACTGAGATCAATGTTTAACAAAGGATGAAGTGAATATTCAATTACATCAACTACAGAATACAAATTGGACAATATCTTCAAATATGAAATACAAATATTCGTGATTATTATTAATAAAATTCAAACATTCCACATTTTCTACATATATATAGAAAAGTCGATACCTATAAACAATCCTAATATTAGTTTCTTTATTAAAAAGGATTTTGATTTGGTAGAACAATCTTTCACAAAATCCAATCCAATAATAATATCATTATATATATTATTAAAGTTGTTAAATTGTCTTCTTAAAGAATATAATACAAGATATGAGAAAAAAAATCTTTTAGTAATGAGGGCATCCATACTTTAGTTCATTTCAAATAATACCTTGTATAACCTACTGGCCTCTAGCATTATATTCATATCTTTTCATACAGTAGTTTTTCGATATAGTTTATTATTATTAGTACAATATTCATTTACCATATCAGCCTGAACTTATATTCATTGCTACGGTGATGGCAATACAATCCGAGATATACATGGCAAAAATATGACTGACTGTAATTTAACATTGGCTAATTACTTTGATATAAACTTGTGTTATGATTGTAATTATATGGTAGAGATAATGTTTCAAATTCTTCTATATATATTACTCATGAACATTATTTGGAAACATAAACAATGTTGTCAAGATCTGAATATACAATGTCATACTCAGATATATTTCATCCATACAATAATCTTCATCCAGTTATATTTTATAGTTCTCTTGCAAGTCCTGTAAATCTGAAGTTCTATCTTATATATAAATATATACAGAAATATATAAACAATATTAATTACAAGCAATAATATTCTGATATCCTGCCAAAGGGCCAATGAAAGTGAAATTCTATATGTCTAAGTATTGAAAATGTGAAGAAACTATGTAGGATTTGATATTGGATAGCTTGATAGTTCACATCAAATATAGCTAATATTTGGTTCTATCAGAGGCCCAAATTAGAGATAGTGATGGTTGCATTGTAGATATAAATGATTTCAATAATAATAAAAATAATGACAAATATGAAGACAACTTAATATACTATATATATCACACATAATATTTCTTAAACTTTATTGAAAATCTTTACTACCTGGTCATGCAATAGAAAAAGAGACTACATGTCTTCTTTATACATAATACAATGGTAATAATAGCTAATTCCAAGGTTCAATCAAGTATCAAAACTGAAGCACCCTTAGCTGATCGAACATTTAAAATATCTTACTTCAAATATAACTCATTTAGTGATAGAAAATTTGAAGTATTCTTATATTCTCTCGATACAGAATTCCAAATCTATGACAAGAATATTCCACAAGCAGATAATAAGATAGTCTAGTATACACTTGAGGACTTCAAATGTTGAAAAAACGATGTGAATTCGGTTCA
This sequence comes from Wilcoxina mikolae CBS 423.85, assembly GCA_014904905.1. Taxonomy (NCBI): domain Eukaryota; kingdom Fungi; phylum Ascomycota; class Pezizomycetes; order Pezizales; family Pyronemataceae; genus Wilcoxina; species Wilcoxina mikolae. The sequence continues at coordinate 62,744 of MU122353.1, read as the reverse complement.
ATTGCATATAGATATAATTAATCCGGTTATATAGAGTCAAGATCTACTCACCAACAATGCTCAGCATTTGGAGATGCTGGATATTATCATCAGCTAGCTACTGATAATCTGATGCAATAATTGTAAATACTCAATTGTGATATTTTGAATCATATCAGTAAAATGAAATGTTTACTCTAACAGTCTTCAGTAGTCTTTAAGAGAATGATGATTATTCCTGAAATCTCCAGGAGTATGGAAAACTGTGATAATTATTGTTGAATTCTTCTAGAAGAATGATGATTTCTCAGGAAGTCTTCAAGAATGTTTAGAAGAATGGTGATGCTGCAAAAAGTATACTGGAATATCCTGGAATGTCTTGGAGTGTCTTGGAGTGTTCTGGAGTGCTATGGAGTAAAATATTTTGAACAATATTGAAAACAGTTAGAACAGATTAAAGTATTAATTAAAATAAACTAAAAATTGGGAAAAAACAAATTACATTTTGCTGTTGTATGATAAATTGATAGGAATATATTATGATACATTTAAGAGAATTTAACAATATATTGATCAACAATGAAGAAATGGATGAGAGGTAGGTTAACATAAGGATAAAAATTGAAATAATCATTATCACCAGATAAGGGTAGAGTAGTTACCAGACCTAATACCAAGGATCAAAGTGTTGACTCTGAAGGAAATATGTATTCAGGACAATCATTGATCTTTTTGATAGAGTGGCAAAAATAGAAACTCATACTTACTGAAAAAGATATAATCGTGATATGAAATCAAAATAATCTCACTGAAAGAAGAGTTATAAAAATGATATTTTACACCATCCTGTTTAGAGTGGGTGAAAATAATGAAGTATATAAACTTCAGCTTATACACTACCTTCAGCTGAATATTAAGTAGTGGAATATAGACAGACTTATCTACCGTACTATTGAAGGGAGTAGTAGTATATGTCAAGTCCAGAATTGATTGAAACTACATTTGGTACTGTGATGTACACATGACCTACTGATGTCAGAACATTTTTATCGTAATATTTCCGAAACACTCGACTCCACTTCTGGCCCGAAAGACTATAATGTGAAATGCTGGCAGCTATATAATACTGACAACACAATATACAAGCCTCCTTTTCTCAATACATACTTCTGTTTAAACAATTGGAGGAATCAGAGCCAACAAAGTAAACAGTTTGATCATGGATATTATATGCAACTTTAAACAATATTGAACTAGTAGTCACAATAAATTTTTTCAGTTGGAGCAAATCAATAAATCAGTTATTTCCCAGTATATTGAACCTGACTGGTAATTTACATCGAAGTATCCCATTTCACTTATACAGCATCAAACAAAAAGTAGTCAACAGTTTTGTATCCAATTCCAATGTATCGTATATATGAATTCTGTTGGATACTTTGCTCTTCAATCTTGCGATTCAGAATTGACGAAATCTTTAATCCTGATAGAGTAATTCTACAAAAATATATAGAATTACACTGGTATAACAATTGATATTATGTTATGGTAATAGCACCAAGCCCAATGATATTATACATCTGAAACTGAAAGGTAAACAAAAGATACAGTTTGAATTATACATCTATAGATGATATTGTAATTAATTGGAAACTTGTTTACTTGGATTTGATGTTTGAGTCTGAGTCATAATGTAGTTGTAAATAAAATGATGAAATTTGAAATATATCAAACTGACGATCGAATTGAACTGTCACTAAATTTACTTTACCATGAACTTCTCATGAATATTGTTTTATAGCTGTGTATGCAGACAATAGTCGTCAAGTCTAATATGTTGAATATCTAGATATTAAACATATTGGAGCCACTGTATTCTGCTATTTACTTGCTGGCAAGGAGGTTGTAGATGCATTCAGTATATACTTTGGGAATTGTATAACACAGATAGAAATAACTTAGGTCGATAAGAGTTTGTACAATGTATATTGACTCTGATATCTGAATGTGCCAGCCGAAGTAGCAGTATCCTTTGCAGCAGAAGAGTGTCACATTCATGGTATTTGAATGATGGCTATCGGCTTTCTGAATCAACATATGAGTACTGATTAGTAGGAGTTTCCATTGAGAGTAACCGATTATGATAAATCTGTCTAGTTCCTAGAATTCAATTTACTTTTGTTCCAATGTAAAAATATAACTAATTTATATATATAGAGTAGATAGAGAAGAAAGAGCAGATACAAATATGATAGCCCTGAAAAACAGAGGCTGCATCAGTACTATATAATTGGATGTAAATGAATATAGCGTAGTATAAGAGTCTGTGTATTTGAGAATGTTAAAATTAGTACATATGGTTGCATATGAGATCAAGCAATATTATACATTAATATGTATATATGTAAGAGGTAAGATTATTCTTCATCTTGAAATAATTAGTTTGTTGATTGTCTACTCAGCGGTACTGGGCCAACTGATGCACTTATGATCTGCTTGCCACAAGATTGCTAAGGAAAATACCCCAATTACATCCACTAGTTGTGATCAAATCTCATTGTCATATTTATAAGCAATACAGTCTGGTCAATGGTGGTTCATAGTGTTGGCAACGAATTATCGGAAGTTTATATCATTTACGAACTGAAAATGAAGCTGATCAAACCAGAACTCACCTAACTATATTTGTTCACAGTTGTAGAATTTGGTTCGAGGTTCGAGTCGAACCCTGAACTTCGAGTCGAATCACAGAATGAATGCGACTCGAACTCCATCTCTGTTCGATCTGTCACTAACCGATCCCCTTCGGTGCCAATATTAGTCGTTCACCTTCTGGTTACTGATATACTATATATTCAGTATTCATAGTGTGGGGTTTAAGAAAGCTTTGAATTATGAAATATTTGATGTTATTCTAGAGTTACTAGATCAATATCAAGAATATGATATATTTGAGACCCGTAGAGTAAAACAGAAATGAATTACACATATTTCATATATAATTTACTTGGAAATTGGACTATCAGCTGTAGACATAATAGGAGCAACTGGTTATTATTTCTGTGAGTATTGTCCAGTAGAGAAAATAAGAAATGATTTTTTCTTGATTCCTGCATGTGCCAATACTTCACTAGCAGACTATTTAAAATCAGCAATTAACCAACTTAAACCTTTTCTGTATCCTCAAATATACAAAGGTACTACCGTAGCTGCTATTGTATTATCCTCCTCTCTAGTAGTAGTAGATTTCTAGTACTACCATATCTGTACATCAGTATAAGGAAGGCAAACTAAGTATATATATATTCATACAGCTTGATAAATCTCAAAACTTATTGTAACTGTAAATGGATAACCTTTCAATACATTCAATATATGGGAAAGCTCAATCTGCAGTAGTAGGTATTGGATTCTTTGTCAATACTGTTTTTGTTTGTTAAAATCCAGTAATAAGAGGAGGAGATATATAAAAAGTGCAATACAATAAGAAGGAAATATTCAATTGATACTGATTTCTATGTATCTTTAAATTGTTCATTATTGTATATCAGATATACTGAGCTGTAGCTCTCTATATATCTGAATTCATATCAATATTTTATCAAGCAGACTCATACAAGTCAATATTACTGGCCAACTTGTAGGTCCTATTGTTGCTTTTGTTGATGACAGTGGTAATATATCTATATGTACTCATAAATAGATATACAAGCTTTCTTTCATTACATGTGTTGTATAGTTGTGGTAGTGATGATTATTGGCCAGATTCAGTCCTCTATATAAGACTCTTTATGGATCATAGTCATCTTGTCATGTGGGATGTAATCAACCTTTCATTTCACTTTCAATCATGGTGGATAGATGTCAATTGTATTGCTCATACATTAGTCAATATATGAATCTTTAAGTATTCGACATCAATTCTTTATAGATTGTAAAATATTATATGCTCGCATTCAAAGGAAACTTGTAGTCTCAAAAGCAAACTTGTTGATAGCTGTGTATATCCTATCAGATACTCAACAAGTATGTTTAGGCAATCTGATTTGGGTAAATACTATTTTCTGATGCATTGAACATGTAAGCCTTTCAGGTAAAGATTATAATTTCCGAACGTTATTAGATATAGTCAGACAATGTTGAACATTAGTTGTATAATCAGGATCACAGATATTGATTACTATCCATTCTATATAACTCCTCATATACATTTTTTAATATTGTAATCATCTCATATTAAGGTTCTGTTTATAGAAATATCCGGAAAACTCATACATTAGCAAAAGATCTGAGTTGTGTGCGGTACCTAGATAGGCTCCAAATACTTTCACGGTTACCATTGCAACTGGACTTTTTCCTAGGTAGATGTCATTGACTTAGTACTTACAACTGCAATCCCAGTTGTAGTGGTAAATACTCACAATGCTGTGCGAATTGAGTGACACGCCATCGCTATGCTAATTCAATTCGAACAGGTTGATGACAATCGTCAATTGATATTGAGCAGGTAATAACACCTTACATTATATCACCATTGTACTACGTAATTAACAATCTAATTGACTTATTTGAGTGTGCAACTTCATTGGCCACATCATATACACTTCACTATCATCAAACCTTCTCATCTTTATGTCATGTGCTACACAATATTGGCAACTGACATGGCAACACTGTTCATCGCTGAATAAACATCGCACTTTACATCAGTCTCTTCTAAAAAGGGTGCATGTGATAAGTCTTAACGTTTGTATCGTCGCTTCCAATCACAGTGGTATTGTTCAGAATTGACTTGGTCATTACAGCAGATTTGGATGGTATACAGTTCAATTGCACTGTCTATATCTCACAACAATGTTAATTGTTGCCATAACCATTTCTAAATTGTAATACTATTTCTGCTCAAAGGTATTCATATCATTTGTCTTGTCACCCCCATCTTCTGCCTCCTCTGCCTCCACCTCCTCCTTATCACTTATCTCCACCATTAACTGCTCCCTGACCTGAGATTCTTCATCTGAAAGCTGCCCTCCATCATCATCCAAGTCAACTACTGTTTAGCCATTACGTGGCCAGCCCGAATGGTTGCCCTGTGATTGTCTCACTATTTCATGATACTTGATATGAGAATCTCAGTCACAAACTTGATCAGATCAAAAGCCATGTTGGGATTGATCATCCCCATCATCCTCCTGGTCAAAACAATTATGTTCATTGTCCAAACCATCTTCAATAGTGCAAAAGTCATTCATAACTAGTATCTCAGGAAGATGTTGGTAAATCTGCTCCTCCTCTACCTCGCAGTCATCCTCAAGAAAATGATTAATAGCTGCAAGATTACGAGCAGGAACTAGCGGTGGAGGAGTAACCAGCCAGGTTGACTTGCCAATGATCAGGTAGTTGACCTCATTCCTGATTCCAAACTTCACTCGGTCATGATACTTTTCTGGCAGGCTATTCCAGTACTCTATATATCTGACGTGTCATACCTGAGTTGTCAGTATAATACACATACTAGACGGAACAACTTAAACCTATGAATGACTTTCTCTGGAGAGAATGGAAGCTGCAGTGATGACATCATGTATGTGTTATGAGTATTGCCATCGGTTCTTATATACTCATTTCTTGCACATTGAAGTGCAGTTGCTGTCGGCAGTATCAGCGATGGCGTGCCGATCTCACCAATCCAAGTGTACTGGCCCCGTGCCAGCGTTCTCCTTTTCCACATTTGTTCAAAAACACGAATATGAAGGATATGAAGTGTCTCTTTAGTACAGAATGCCGAAACAACATCCTGAATTGTTCTGTTAATTAAGAACATTTATAAAGAGGAAACATAGTGGTAACGCACATTATATGACTTCTCTCAATCCTCAGGTATCCAAATGAATCGGTCATTCGTCCGGAGATATCTAACAATCAAGAGTTTTTGAGCGTCGCAGGAACAACTGTGGAGATTGTAAAGTGATTCCACTATGACTCTGGCTTTGTCAATTGTTGACGATTGGACAGAATTGAAAGATGATGTTATATATTTATAGAGTCAAGTCAGCCATGCTGAACTTTGTTGAGGGTATATATATATGTTGTAGCCTTCTTCTTCTCGTGTATATACCACGAAACCTTGAAACCATATTCCTCTTTCTTATTCTGCAATGAATCATTAACCTTCTGGGAATGATATTTCTTAGTACTGGCAATTGTCTGAGTTTTAAAGGCAATTACCAAATCTATTTCTCCATCGATCAGGAATGGTATCCCCTGCAGAATATGAGACTCAATGGTTCTTGTAGAATGTTTCTACATTGCATGGTACTTATTGTCAGTAATGGCCATTACATTGCTATAGATTTTGAGGAATTCTGGATTTTGGATGATTGCTTTGTGTGAAATTGATGACAATATTACACATTGGTGTGGCAATTGGTGTGGTATGTCAGCTCTCTAGCAAAATGGGATGATCACCACCCCCATCATCAATTACAAATGAATATGAGATAGCTGCTCTGATGATGAATTGTATTCTGTCGGTGGCACTGGTGACTTGTTGGGTTGCTGGAGAGTTCTTGAACCAGCAATAGGAAGGTTCCTGATATCAGCAGCAGGTATGTTAGTTACAGGAAGAGTTACTGCAATGTGGATTGGATTGCTTGAGCGATTCACAGTATATTTTCTTACTTTTGGCTGTTTGGAATGTCGACTAGCTTGCTGATGATGAGTAGTATTTTGCATTGACTTACACTTCACACTGATATTTTGATGTTTTGATTGAGTGGAAACAATCTGAAAGATTTCTGAAGGCTCAGTATTCGATGATGAAGTAACTTTGCCCAAGGATGGTTTGGTGATACACATCGTGAGTATGGACCAGTATTATGTGACATAGAAGCGAGGATATCGGTTAATGTCTGAGTCAATGAACTGAGAACGTGCAACAATGCCAGAACTTGTTTCAACAATGACATCTTATTCCGAGTGGAGCAGTATCTCCAACTTTATTGATATCCAATTTCTGGGAATATTGAATACCGGAATATTGGAAGGACATACGTCCTAGTATGGATAGATACATGTAGATACGGTTGCCGACGGGAATAAGTAATAAAGATACCAATTGTAAAGTAATGCAGGTATGATAATCGCTAGCGTATCAAACGCATTTCGCGAGGTGATTATATATGAAGGGCACTTATCCGGCCTAGGCAGCCAAGTGTACTTTCGAGGCCATGTACGACTGCGAGACAAGTGTACTTACGAGACCAAGTATACCTGCGAGCCAAGTGCACATACGAGGCCAAGTGTACCTTCAAGGCCAAGTGTACTTCCAAGGTCAAGTGCATGTGGCACCGCCATTACATCATCCCCCTCTTTATCTGCAGACCTCTTACGCTGCAACATATATATTTACATAAAGAAAGACAGATTAGATACATATGCCTTCATACGTCTGCATAAGTCCCATGACCGATCGGTGTCATCAAGGCGATCTCACGGCGGATCTAGGGCATAGGAAAACTCCCCCTACAGTGGCGATGGTAACATCCGTGCCGACACCATTTAATCCGGTCTGAAATGCATAAGAAACGAAGAGAAGGAAGAAGGAAAACAGAGGAACCATGTCGTATACCCCAAAGCCTCCAGATTCTCCGTCTTAGGTCGAATTATGGCCGTGGCTTAGGTGGATCCTCCTGACGAAACTCGTCGACCAGTTCTTGAGCATTTTCGAGATTCTCAGCTGGCTTTCAGCTCGTATGTAGGTAGTTGTAACCGGCCCACTGAAAGAGATAGTGGAGATTCCGGTAGCGTCGCTTGGAATCAAGAATCCGATCGACCTCCCACTCATCCATATCATCGACAATCATCAGTTGTAGTTCCGATGGCAGCTAGCCAATTGCAGGTGGCGAGTACCTATCAAGTAGAAAGAGGTGAAATATGTTGTGTATACGTATCGTCTTTGGCAAGTCTAATTTGTAAGCAATCTTATTTATAACATTACTCACCATGTATGGTCCCATTCGGTTGTCATCTAGCTATCTTGAAGTCCTCACCATCTTGATGTTCTGAGTCGAGAGTCAGACCTTATCTCCGACCTCGAATGTCATTTCTTTGCTGCTGACATACTTCGTCTGGTGGGATTGGGCTTCCAATGGGTTCTCCCAGAGGGTACGATGTATCTCCTCAAGGGCTGTTGCCATGGAGTCTGCTTTGGCGTCAGACTTCAAAAGGGCTAGGTTCTTGGGTGCCTTGAACTGCATTGTGTCGAGTGATATCAGGTGGTCACTTTAAAGTTGAGGCTCTGCGGGTGTGCTTGGCACGATTAGGTTTAGCACGGTGTCAAAGCTCTCTGGTGGTACTTTTAGTTCTAGTTTTTCGTTAGATACACAATCATCATCCTTCACATCACGAAAAAGCCTCTGTTTTTCTCTCTAAAGAACGACGTCTCGACAAACTGGTGACCACAGCAGGGACCCAGAGAGAACAAGCAGACCGCTCCGTCTTTCGTTTCCGTCCGTATCGCAATCGTTTTCGACAAGCTTCATTAAGCTTTCACTTTCCGACAGTCGAGTGTCGCTACACTCGATCGAAGAAAGTCAATCCGTATCGCAATCGTTTCCCACAAGCTTCGCTAAGCATTCACTCTCCGACAGCCGGGTGTTGCTACAGTCAGTCGAAGAAAGTCAATCGTCACGGTGGCTGCCCCTAGAAGCTTCGAACAGTTTCTCCTCGAAGGATCAGCCTACATTATTACCAAGTTCCAAAGAGACGGAAAACAAGGTCTCTTTTTGAACACCGACTTGGAGCATGCCTCCAAACACCTCACCAATTACCCCGACCAAAAAGTTGCGACAAAAGCTATTGCCATAGCCCTCGAACGACTTTATCACCAAGATTTATCAAGAGAGAAGTGGGCCGAGTTACTAGAGGCCTACAGAGGTTGGTTTGGACTCGTCAGCTACCCAGACCTCCCAGGAAATACCCCGAACAACAGTCAAATCGTCCGACTTCCTAACAGAGAGGATTCACTCCGGCGTTTGGCTTCGACAATCCCCGGAGCATTCTCTCCCGCTCATTACACACCATCCCGTGAATCACGTTCATCATCATTGATTGTCAGTTCCGATCAGCGCATATTTGATGCCCCCAGATTTACCGACACTTCAACTCCTGAACCAAAAGAGGAGGAAGAGGTCATCCCTGGACTACCATTAGTCAATACCCACGAAGAAACATTCGAAACGGCTCCATTCACAACTCCTCGACTCAGGGCAAAGCCTACAGCCCCAGATCGGAGACTCTTCACATCAGATCTACAAGTCGAATACAACAATGACCGAGAGGTTTAGTTCGAAGAGATCTCAAGTGCATACGACGAAGAGGTTGAAGTTTGGGAGAGAGAGTGCCGAGCACATAAGGGATAACTCCTCAGATACCTAGACGACAACAACGTCCCACTCAACGAGTACGACCTCCATTATCGACATTACTATGGAGACAATTACAACGGCGAGGAGGATCTTACAGAAACCAATACAGAACCCGAATTAGAAGATGAAACAATGGCCCCCCAAGCAGCCGCCGCGGCTCAAAAGGAGATCATGTATCTCAACATGCTTCATTCAATGCAATATGAAGGCACCACTCCCGTTGAAGGATTCCTCAAGAAATTCGAATTGGCCAGAAACCAGTTGATGGCCGCTAACCCGCAGTCCGTACCCGACATCTTTTTACTTTGTCTTTCTGCAGCACTTCACGACCCAATTAATTCGCCGGCTAAATGTCAAGATGGGATGGCATTCGTTGGTCCATCAACTTGGCTTGACGAGCAAGAACCGACAGAAGTCGATACTTACGATAAGCTCAAGGCCAAGTTGGAGATTAAGTTTACACCTACAATCAAGACGTCTACACAGATCATCAATAAGATCCAAACGATAAAGTATTCCCCTGACAAGACTGTTGAAGAACTTATCACCGAGATAGATAAAATCGTGGGCAGAGCACGTTTAGAGAAGTATGCCTATCAAACCCTCCTGATGGAGAGAGTACCCTTATCCATAGCAAAGAAGCTCACGGACTCCGATCCGGAGTGGCGAGATCTTGAATTAGGCCATCTCAAGAAAAGCTTATTGCGTACGATGCAGCGCACAGGAATCCGGATCCTATTCTCAGGCGTCGCGAGTATCTGGACGTTGAGAAGTCAGTAAAGATGCATCGCAAGCTCGCGGATAAATGTGCAAGATTGGAACGGGAATTAGAAAAGCAGAGACAGCTTACCAACCACAACTTGGAAGCTCAAAAGAGATGGGCAAACTCAGACGACGCGAAAAAGAAGGATCATACGCCAATTAAAGAAGAATCGAATGGATCGTTTAGATGTTGGAACTGCTGGGAGCATGGTCATAGTACCAGCGCATGTCCAGACGCTCGTCGAAACTGGAATGAGCGTGAACGTCTCAGGCAACAAAAAGGAATTCCGGCAGATGAGAAATATGAGTCTCGACTCGAGTCAGCCAAGGGTAGTGTTGGCAACGAACAGCCTGGGGTTCGTACAATTGCTGAACCGATTTGGTCCGTGCGAACTGGATCCTTGCCAAGCCTTTCGCCACAAACCCCACCATTTCGGCCTACAACTGCGAACAAAAATAAGTAAGCGAGTTCCTGTCCGATCGGCTCGAATTTTAGCGCATCGTGTAGCTAACCTCTCCTGCTACAAGATGCGCTAATATTCGAGCCGATCGGACAAGAACTCGCTTACTTATTATCGTTCGAAGATAGATGGTTCGCGAACCGGTTCGGACAAACCTCGGAACTTCGTCCAAATCTCGGATCGAATCCGGATCGAACCGCGCCATGGTTCGATCCACGACGAACTGATCCGCTTCGTTGCCAACACTAGCCAAGGGCAAAGGATGGTTTACGGGAGAAGTGCAGATCCTTCAAAAAGCCTCTTCGTCTCAACCCCGAGGATCAGTGGTTGAGCCTGATGAGGAGTGTACCTTCATGCATCCTGGCCTTGACAATTCAATCAACGGATTTACAGCCACGGTAAACTATAACGAAGTCGATAAAAAGCCTGTGAAAGAAACATTTATTCAGAAAGTTTCCCGAGAACTTAAACAGCAAGGAATTTATCCCGCCGGAGGTCGTCCAAACGCATGAAGAGGCGATCCTGATACGTTATTCCCCGAACCGGACGAACGCGGATATCTCCCCGGAGTTTGGGATCCTACAGAATGGCTAAAGTCCTTGAAGCCACCAATCAAATTGATCTCCTTACTCAAATGTTCCCCAACTTACCGAAAGCGCATCCTCGAATATCTATTTCCTGACCCTACGATTGAAACTGAGGAGGGTGCTCCCCCTGCGAGACAACCTTCTAGTCGACAAGTCCGTTCTCGGACTCCACCAGAAGAAGACAAATCTGAGCCAGAGGAGGAGAACTCTAGACTTCCGGTTCGAAGACTCCGCAATCGAGACATCTGGTATGGAACTCCAGAAGAACTTTTCAAAAGCCTTTTCGATGAAGCCATTCCTCAAGGCATTGATGAAGCCTGTCAAATCATTGATGCTGCTATAAGCTATGGACCCTCGATTCGGATGGCTGCCTTTGTCGGAAAACTGTATCTTCACGACCTTCTGGTTGACTGCGGAGCTGAAGTTACTCTAATAACCTTAAGCCTAGCACAGAAGATCTTGGAGGCCAATCCTGAGATGTCAATCAAATACGACAGATCCCTCAACATCAGAGGATTCGCGGGAAAAAGTACAAAGAAGGGGTATCTTATCGCAGAACTCGACTTCGGTCAAGGAGTCAAGGCGAAAGAGGTCCTTTATATCTTGGGAGAAAACATCTTGAACACGGAAT
>MU122353.1:23881-50141 GCA_014904905.1 Wilcoxina mikolae CBS 423.85 | reverse complement strand
AAAGAAACGATTGGTGGACCTTCTCAGAAGTATGAGGCCATGGGTGGCCCTGAGACTTGCTGAAATGAGACACTGCTCTCCCGAGCGTTGCCAACATATACTGAGGCCTTTGCCGAAAGCCGTCTGGAAGAAAGCCCGGTATCGGACACCGTTCTCACCAAAAGAAATGGAGTTCATAACAAGGCATTGTGCTGAAATGTGTGCTATCGAGGAGCCAATCCTGCATAGAGCGACATCGGCGGATATCATTGAACAAACATCAAATGTGGTACTAGCATCAAAAGGAGCAAACGTTGATCCTCGAATGTGCATCAATTACGTCTATCTTAACAGCCAGATATATGCTGTTGCGGGAGAGATAAAGAACCTTGATGAAGCATTACGACAGATTGCCGGAAATTTGAGATTTAACTCTACCGATGGCTTTTCAGGGTTCTGCACAATTAGTCTTGATAGGAATACACGACATTTGACAGCTTTCGTTGTTCCAGGTCTTGGAGTCTTCTATTGGCTTTATATGCCCTTCGGACTTCAAGGCGCACCCTTCACGTACAGCACTCTTATGGTTGAAACCGTTACTGGTACACAAGGAGAGTATCTCCAAGTTTACCTCGACAATGATGAGACCAGAGCAGGAAAGACTCTTACGTTGAAATCGGATAAAACTCCTTTGCAGAGGGAACACGAGGCTATTGATCAAGCAATTGATCTTTTAGAATTCACGGTTTTACCAAGATTCCGAGAGGCCAACATGTCAATCAACCCTGGGAAATCTCCTTTACTCGCCAAAATGAAAGCAACATTGGGACATATCATTTCGAGACATGGCATATCTAAAGCACCTGACCTCGTTTCCAAATTTAAGACGATCATGCGGAAGCCTATTACAGGACCTAAAGACATCGAGACGATCCATGCTTGTCTACGCTACATGTGTAGATTTATTCCTTCCTTGTCCGAGAAAACTTGATTTCTGAGTCAAAAGATTAGAGGTTGGACGTGATTGGAAGATCCTAGGCCTGGCCAAGTCTTGCCGAAAGGAAGGAAAAAGATTCGAGTACGTCGAGAGGATTATAACTTCGTTTGGGGATCCGAGGATCAAGAACAGTTAAAGGCGCTCGAGAAAGATCTGGACTTGGACATAACTCTTCAGCAACTTACTCCACATCTACCGATAGTGGGTATGTTTGACGCTTCGCCGTGGAGCATCGCAGCTGTGTTTGGTCAATTGGACGTTATTCCGCAGAATCCTTCGAATGCAGCACGAGAAGTCAGACCGATAATCTTCTTGAGCAAGGTTGTTAATGATACTCACTGTGCTTGGCCACAACCGGAGAGAGAAGCTTATGCCATTTATCAATTTGTTACCGAGAATCGCCACTTACTTCTCGGGTCTAAGGTCTTCTTCTACTCCGATTGCCATCCAATCACCCAAGCTTTTAAATCGTCCAATCTTTCTAAGAACTCTAAAGTCAATAATTGGGTTCTGTCACTTCAGGAGTACGATTATGAAATATACCACATTGAAGGAAGGACGAACATAGTGCCGGATAGTTTATCAAGAGTTCCGAAAGATTTGATGGTGAGAATGGAGCAAGAGGAAAAGATAGCGATTGAGGAGTATCATTCGGGAAAGAAGAGAAGTGGAGAATCGGCGGAGATTCCGATTGGTAGGGAAAGTATGGTGGCTTTGGGAAGTATGAGTAGTCATTGGAGGGTATGGCGGAAATATCTGCACAGGTTTTTGAAGGATGGATCATGCAATGAAGAACTAACCCGTGGTGAGAGAAGGCGACTTTGGCATCTATCTCAAGAGTTCCTCCTGGATGACGAAGATCGATTGATACACCAAAATAAGTTCGGAGAAGTTAAACCGGTTCCTAAGGCTTCGGAAATCCCGGAAATCTTGCGAGCTTTCCACGATAATCCATGCGGGGGGCATTATGCAGCCGAGATGACTTTCCGCAAGATCAGCATCTGGTACTACTGGCCAACCATGAGGTCTGATATCTACAACTATATCAAGACATGCGACCGTTGTCAAAAGGCTAAACCATTCGCACCATTTCATACTGAACCTTTGAGGCCAATCATTTGTCTTGAACCGTTTGAGATAATTACGGTTGACTATTCTGGCCCCTATAACCCTTGCAGGAGGTTCGAATACTGTCTGTACATCATTGATAATTTCACCGGATGGTTGGAGATCGCTACTACGAGGAAAGCCGACGGTCAAACCACAGAAAAAGCCTTGGAAGCCTATTGCATGAGATACGGATATCCTAGAGTCATTCATTCCGATAGAGGCCCGCACTTTTGCAATGAGAAAGTTCTGCAATGGTCCGAAGATAATGGAATCAAATTGGTATTTGGAGCTCCCGGAGTTGCGAAATCCCAAGGAAAAGCCGAGAGATCCATTAAAAGCTGCAAATCTATGATTTGGAAAGTGGTCGACGAAAAGAAGGATTGGGTCAAAGTCGTCGCTCAGGCTCAGTTTCCATACAACACATGTGTACCTTACGGCAACTTCGGCTTAACTCCTTCAGTGCTCCTGTTTGGGTATAACCTCAGATCACCAATAGTCAACTTGATTGCTCCCGGAAGAGTTACCGACAGTGAGAATAAACATGTTCAACTTCACCGCCTCCGAGAAATTCGCATCGAGGGTATAAGACAAGAAGCTATCGACAGAGCACTCCATTACTGGCAGCAGAGAACCGAGGCCTACGAAAAAGGGATCGCCAAATATACTTATCGAGTTGGAGACCTGGTCCTTGTACAGAATTACCAGATTGCCGATTCTTTTGGACATCCCTGGGATTGTAGACGGAAAGGACCGTTCCGAATTTGCTACATTACCAGGAAAGGCAAGGTTGATTTGGTAGATGCCACCGGACTTCGACTAAAAGGATGGCATACAGATAAACTGCGTCCTTATTACCTTCGATCCGAATCCGACAGAGGAACCCTTGACATTAGTGCCGACATCGCCAGGGATGCCATCAAGGGGATTATCGAGGGAAAGGAGTTCTTTTAAGAGGGTTATATGAGTCTTTCGGCCTTCGTGCCATCTTGGTTTTTACTTTACTGGGTTTCATGGTCTTCGTACCAAGGAGGATTTCAGCCTTCGTGTTATATGGGAAATCGTGCGGTTTGGTTGATTGTTTGTTTGATGCCTGCAGAAGGCTTTTGTCACCGGATGTGGTGCCTGTTTTCGCCTCCTCGGCATCTTTGAGGAGAGTGGGTGTGTCGAGTGATATCAGGTGGTCACTTTAAAGTTGAGGCTCTGCGGGTGTGCCTGGCAAGATTAGGTTTAGTGCGGTTTCAAAGCTCTCTGGTCATACTTTTAGTTCTAGTTTTTCGTTAGATAGACAATCATCATCCTTCACATCATGAAAAAGCCTCTGTTTTTCTCTCTAAAGAACGACGTCTCGACAAAGCATCATCAGGTGGTAGTTGTAGTTGGTCCAAAAGGGGATCATCCTTGTCAAAGCATGCACAGTGTTGTTATATGCAAATTATGTCAAAGGTAGGAACTCCACCCAGTTATGCTGCTCATAGTTGCAGAAGGCTCGCAATTACTCCTCCATCCACTAATTCTGCCGCTTCATCTGATTGTATATCTGTGGATCCAATACAGTCGACAATTGGTGATCCGTACTCATGTGTCTGCACACTCTTGTCCAGAATCGGCTCATGAATTGGGTGCTCCGATCAGGGATGATGTTGTAAGGGACACTGCGATTGCACATCAAATACTTGAAGAGGTGCCTGGCCAGCTCTGGTGAGTCAATATCCTTTCTGCAGAGCTGATAGGTCGCCATCTGTGTCAGCCGATCAACGATGACTAGGATCCTTGTGTACCAGGAGGTGGGCAATTCCAGCAAATCTGTGATGAAGTCAATGGTAACGCCTTCCCAGGATCATGACGGAGGTGGCAGTGGCATGTTGATTCCGTGGTGGACCTGCTGCAGGGCCTTGAGTCGGCGACATACTTCGCTGCTGCTGAGGTACTTCCTTATGTGTGTGTCCTTTGCGGGCCAAATGAAATATCTAGAGACTAACCAGCAGTTTTAAGAGCTCCGAAGTGACTGGACTTGAGATCGTCATGAAAGAGACTTATCACTTTACCATGGAGAATATCGTCCGCAGGGACATATATTCTCACTCATAGAACACAGCTCCAGTGACGATGTTTTATTGTTTCTCATCTTCAGCTTCGTCTTCAGCTTCGGCCTGTGGGGTATCGACTAGCTTACCCTAGATATCGACTGCCAATGGGTCAGTAGCCTGAGCCTTCTTAATTGCCAGTATGAGGGCATCGTAGGGTTCAACTGTCAGGGTCACCAAGAGCCCCCCGACAGGCTTTTTGTAGCTGATCTCATAATCAGGACGTCTCAATGGGCATCTTCAGAGTTTATGACGCCTTCCGAAAATTCGATGCTGAAGTTATATGGTGAGAGAATTTCCGAACACCTACCTTGTTGCCATGCGAGCACTTTGGACGTTTGGAAATACTCAAGGTTCTTGTGGTCACACCACATCACAATCTTGTGTTGGGTGGCTTCCAGATAGTGTCTCTATTGTGTGAAGATTTCAACGATTGCGAGAAGTTCCCGATCATACGTATCGTAATGCTGCTTAGCTGGAGAGAACCTTCGAGAGTAAATATTGACTGGCCAAAGTGTGCCGAAGCCACCATACTGATTCAGGATGTCTGCTTTCGCAAAGCCACTTATATCGGTCTGGAAAATGATCGGTTTGGTAGGGTGGAAATGATGCAGCATCGGTGCTGAGGTGAAGGCCATTCTGAGTTTCCGGAAATCCAGCTCCACTTCCCAAATCCATTCAAATTTCGAATTGATCGGCCGTGCTCGATTTGATGGTTGTTTCGACTTACTGCCCTTGCTCTGCCCATTGGATATTAGTGATTCCGTAAGCCGGAAGGTCACTGTGGCATATCTTCGGGTGAACCTCTGGTAGAGGTTCGTGAATCCGAAAGGGACTTAGACGTTCCGTACCAATATGGGAGTTGGCCAATTCTCAAATGTTACAATTTGATCCATTGCCATGCTGACAGCATCGGCAGAGATCACGAAGCTGAGGATGCTGAGGAAGAAAACCTCTGAGACCCCAAATATTGTACTTCTCTGCCTTGGAATAGAGGCTAAAGTACTGCAGTTGTTGTAGTACCTTCGGCAGGTACTTGTAGTGCTCATTCTTATCGGTGGAGTAGATCGGGATGTGATCGAGGTAACTCCAGGCAAAGTCGTCAATGTAAGAGTGCAGGCAATCGTCAATGTAAGCCTGAAACGTATCTGGTGTGTTTGTTAGCCCAAATAGTATAACCATCTACTCGAACCAACCGTATTGGGATCGGAAAGCCATTTTGTACTAGTCAATTTCCATAATGCGAATATGGTGATAGGCTCCGCGAATGTCAGGTTTCGTTCAGATTCTGGGGCTGCCAACACAGACACGGCTCTCCGAGATTAATAGAAGAGGGTATTGGTTCTGAACCACCGCCCTATTCAGGGCGCTGTAGTCCATACAAAGCGTTAACTATCCATCCTTTCTTTTGGCAAACAGTATCGGTGCCGCTGCCAGTGTAGACGACCCCTGAATAAACCCATTTGCTAGGTGGATCTCCATGTAAGCCTTCGTAGTCTTTAGCTCGACCTCTGTCAGGTTATATATGCGCCCATATGTTAACTGAAAACCGGGCTCCACATCTATTGCATGGTCAATTTACAAGTATGGTGGCAGTGTCTCTGTCTTGACCTTACTAAAGACCTCAACCAATTCGTGATATTTGGCGGGGATATGGCCACCGTCATCTGAAGGCACCATTTCAGATGCTGAAGCTGCATCTATACTCGTTAGCTGTGTGTTTTTCAACTTCGTCTGATGAAGGGTAGGAATTTCCGGGAGTAGCAGTAGCGCCAGACCGTCACAATGCAGCATGACCGTGGCACGCATCCGCTCTTGGTTACTCGGCGATCCGGTAGTAGTCATTCAAGTCCTGCATTGTTGGTAACTCTTCTGCCGCAACTACCGCTGCTACTCCTGCTCACTCCTTCAGCTCCAGGCACTCCTCTCACCTTTAGTAATACCTTATATGGAAGCTGCTAGCAACCCTATGAAATCGCCAATGCGTATGGCGAATGCTACGAGAACTTCATCACTAGGTAAGAGATTCTTGAATGCAGTGGCTCCAAGCAAATGTATCTCAGGAGACGTTATTACTTTACCGCCTTCCTGTCGCCAAAGCATGTCAGATGTGTGTGGATGTTTTGACATCACCTGGGTGGTGGCCGCTGCTCCACTTGCGTCACTATGCGGAGTCTGCAGAGCTAGATGTCGACCGGATGTCCAGTCAATCTCAGGGTTCATAGCCTTGATTCAAGGCAATCCTAGAATCAGGTGTTATGCTATGGACACAACCAGTACCTCCGGTTCGTCAATGGGAGCCATGTACCTGAACTATTGGACCGACACTCTCGCCTTTCGGCTATCCTTTGCAGATATCATTACTTGTCCGTTGAGATCCTGTGTAGCTGTGAATACCGGTTCATATTGTAGCCCGAGACGGCTGAGCAATCTCGGGCACATAAAGATACTCGTTATACCGCAGTCTATTACAGCGTGAATGGGCTACATCTCGCCGTATTCATCACATACAATTAGTTTGTAAACAATGTGGGACGAATCCGGCTTCCCTGTACCACATAAGTATTGACTTGAAAAGTGTGACCGGTGGAGCTCAAGCAGAACTCTCAATTTCAGAGCGATTCGGTGAGGCTGGATCTCATCTATCGTCACCAACAACGATCTCATTCCCAACCTCTCTAGCTCTAAATCCTCTTCGTCCAGCCTCTCCCACAAGGCTAGGTGCAGGGAGAGGTATGCGAGTTTTTTGACAGTTGAGTTTCGAACGACTTTGGGTGCTTCAGTTGGTGATGTCCGCCACCGCTGCCGCTGCCGCCACCGCTGCCGCTGCCGCCACCACTGCCGCTGCCACCGCCGCCGCTGTGGCTTCCGCCATGATTAGAGCTCGATCCGAGTGCATGAGTGACGCTGTAAATTGGGCACTGGAAAAACTTAAGGCCTTTGCTTCCGTACTGTGTGCACTGCTTATTAGCCCTTCTGCTATCGAAGACCTCCTCTGAGACCCATGGTGCTGTGGTCAATTTGCCGCGAGTGCCACTGGGTCTGTTGTACCCCTTGCGCCTATCATTGGTCGACTTCAAGGTGGTCGGTTTGGAGATAGATGGACGGTCACTTCGTTTCTCACCTTTCTGGGATGGTTCCCCATGTCTTTGCTGTCGCTGCTGGCCACCGGGTCTATTCTCAGAGTGTATGAACTCTGAGGCTGTGACTTTGTCGAAAAGGTCCTCGATTGTCTCGAACCTTCCACAAGTGGTGGTTATTGGCCTGACCTTGCTTTTGAGTTCAGTGCCGGAACCTTATTCAGGCCATGTCATAGAGCATCAGCTTGTTCTTTTCTATGGTCCATCTAGCCTGTCTCTAATTAACTAGCACTCAGTTCGCATAGAATCTAACCGGCTCATTGGGCAATTGGATGTATTTGTCAATCGGCTTTATGGACGGTCTCCCGCAGTAATCTTGGCTCCATATATCCGGGCGATTTATTGCTCAAAGTGGTCAAGATCCTTCAAACAGGGGTCGGAGTATAGGCGAAGATCGCAGGCCTATTCGGAGGGGTCCGTCATCACGTAACCTTGATACATAAGAAGCTATGGAATATAAGACATTAAAGTACAAAGTGCATATATGTATATTCTGAAGATGAATAACTGAAGATAGATGACAATAAGTCTCCTACAGATACAAGGTTAGGTTTGGAATTCAAACTATTATAGAAACCCTTACATTAGATAATAAGTGATGAAACCTGAAACTGTTTGTAAGTGTATAGGTACACATATATCAAGGCATGATGTCAGTTGAATACGAGCAGTCATGACATGATATGTATCAACTGCATGAGATAGATATTGATGGAATATCAATTTTGAAAAGTGATGTATGAATGTACCGAAATCTGAGTAATGAACCACAAATATCAGAAATGAAGGAATAAAGTTATCATGATGAATTGCAATAGGTACATGATGTATATCAAATGTATCTACTAGTGAGAGCTACTATGGTACAATAGAAAAGAGAATATCAAGTGCAGTGGGTATGCGACCAGGTCAAGTGTACATATAATATCAGGAATAGTATGTAGTTATATTACTGAAACTCTTCACTGAACCAATACCATCTCATCCAGATTTGACTCACTGGAGCTACCAAGTAATATCCTGAAGGTTCATAAAGACAATAATTGAGATGACTAATATGTGCAAAATATTCATCATAAACTGATACATCATCAAATGAAGTTGAAGTTGAGTATCAGGATTCTAATCTTATCAGAACGTATATTATAACTGTGGAATGGTAGAACCAGATGTACATGGAGGTAAACTTCAACTGATATACCTGAAAGTATACCAGGCTCAGAGTAGTAATTGAATTGCAGGTATATGTTGTTGACCAGTCATGGGCCACAGTTTGCAGTTGAAGTTACAATACTAACGTGTTGAATAATTGAAGGAACTGAATGAAATAGAATAAATCATTTAGATCTACCAATGCGAGACATATAATACATATGGACTTGCCTTCGCAAGGGAGTAACCTCGAGAACAATCAACAGGTCTATGTCCTGATAGTTTATAAATATTGATTGATAGATAATTTTCATTCAAGTCACCTATTAGGAGAATTTGTGGCAAGGTTCCATGTGTAGACTTAATTGGAATGTCAAGCAGATACGATCATCAATCAGTACAGGGTATATATTTAATCCGAAAAGAATCTCAATATGAATCGATTTACACATCAGAATGAAACAAAGCAGGAATGGATATTGGATCAGATTTGCAGAGATAGCATAAATTTCAGGTTGGTTAGAAAACATCAGGAAATTATTTCCACCAACATAGTTACCATCCTCTCATACATAAGTGACCTTTACAGTGGGTCTATTAGGAGCATACATATGCAGCAACCATGCTGATAGTCCTATCTGTAGTAATACTTGGAATTGATAGTGCAACGGTAAGCAAGCTCAGTCGAATTTGCAACTACATCGTAATAACACATCTATGTACTTTGTATATTGATAACTACTAATTGTTTGAACCCAAGATTATAGAAATTCTATCGATATACTTCACATACAAGTTATATAACATGGTACATTCAACAGACAACATTGATACTGGTATTGGCAACAAACCGTCGGAAACTAGTACCATTGACAAACCGGTTTGGTTCAAGCGAAGCGGATCCTTGCCAAGCCATTTGCCTCAAACTCCAATATTTCGGCTCACAACTACGAATGAAAATAAGTAAACGTGATCTTGTCCTACCGGCTCGTATTATAGTTGATTGTTTAGCTAACCTCAGGCGCTATACAATGAACTACAACTTAGACCAATCGGACAAGATCTCACTTGCTTATTTTAGTTCTCAGTTGTGCAATTTAGTTCGAGGATTGAGTCGAACCTCAGAACTTTGCCAAACCTCGGATCAAATCCACTTCAAACTCTTGCTCAGTTTGATCGGCCACAAACTGATCCGCTTAATTAACAACACTAGTTGATATCTCAAGTATAGATATTGGGAGTCAATCTACTGTCACGATCATTATACTTAGTGTAATGTGATTTATTAATTTCCTTCATAGCCAACTCACATTCGGTCAAGTTCTGAGTCGTAGAACTTCTATCGAGGTAATTCATCCCCAAGTTATATAACATTGCATATGCATCTTTAAAGGTTGTTATGACAACTATTTACATTGGTAGTCAATCTACCATGACCATCCATATAAGTATTATCAACGAAGCGGATCGAACCAAGCCGAACTTCTGTAGTGGCTGTACCTGGTACACTAGGCCTCGTAAGTGTACTTGGCTTGCAGGTGCACTGGGCATTGTAATGATACTTGGCTTGCAGGTCTATCTGGCCTTGCAAGTGCACCTGGCAGCGGATGCCAGAAAAGCACCATTCATATATAGTAACCTTGCGATGTGCTTTTTCATGCTAGCAATTATCTTACTTACCTATGTACCTCCTTACCCTACTTTACAATTGATATCTTTATCACTTATTCCCATTTGCAACCGTATCTATACGAATCAATCCATAGAAGGACTTCTATCCTTCCAATCGTGAAGGAGATTCGATCTGAGGTTTGGCGAGGTTTCGAGGTTCGACTCACACTTTGAATTGAATCTGTCACCTGCGAACAAAACTAAGTATGCGAGATTTTGTCATATTGAATCAATTTTCAGTTTGTCTTGTAGCACATGAAGTTGCCTACAGGATAGACTACCAATCAAGCTGATCGGACAAGAACTCACTTACTTAGTTTCGTTCGATATTGTGGGCCACATATTTGGAGTTTGTGGCGAATTGGTTGATAAGGATTTGTATCGCGCAAATCAAATCAGTTCGGCAATAGTATGAACTTCTGACAGTTTGTTGCCAACACTGATTCTTATACGTAGTATAATTAAACATATATATAAATTGACTGTAGATAATTCCAAGTCGACAAGTAGATTTTGGAGGTTGATTCGACATGGCTCTATGTTACTACATCGTCAAGGAATCTCTTTATATCTGCATCATTACATCATCAATTAACATATCTCGTAACTCAGCTCTGGGAAAAGTTATTGTACAAAATCATTGGTATATGAAAACAATAACTAGTATCCATTTGGCGAATACATGTACAACTTATGAATTTGTCTAAACAACAATTTGCATTGCAGAAGCTGTTCTGCCTGACCAGTGATTACATCATTGAACTGCATGTCCAATACATAATAGATCGCATTTCATGTTTTCAAATCAATATGACTATTGACAATCCAGCCGGATCCAGTCTACTTTCAAGTGAATGGAATCTCCCCTATCAGATGAAGAGCACCACTGATGTTGTCTGCAGTCTGCATTTTATAGACATTCTCTCCTGATGGTGGAACCACTTTGACCATCGAAGGGATTGTATTTGGTAATTCTTCATGAAATAGTTTCATCACCAGCACAAATACTTCATATTACACTTGATTGGGAATTTAGAGTTTGAAAACATTAGGTCATTGGTATAGTATACGTACGTGGAATGCTTAATAAGCATGTTCAGGTAATCTCTGACATTGTCAGGCTATCTTCACCACTGTCCAATAGTTTCTAGGTGATTCCGTATACTACTCCTTTTCTCCAGTAGCCAGCAGTTTTTCATATGTCAATTGGCCATTGAATTGTTCAATAGAGATCTCAGTAGTATGGAATAAGGTGGCTTGGCATGTTTGTAGGTTATCAATATTGATGTATATCTTTCAGGTGTTCGGATATGCTAATGTTGAGTTGAACAGACTACTCTGGAGAATATTGTGATGGCTATATGAATTTCAAATATCTCCAAACTTTGTTTCTCCTTCTGTATTGACCAAACAATACCTGTCACTTGACTTCAGAACCCTCCACATGACTTCCGTGAGAGGTAGCGGTTTGAAAGCTCTTGTGCAGCTCGGTTGTCCAACTCATACCATTGTTGAAACCATTTGTATTGACGTTCATTCGCTATACTGTAAACACATCTTGCCTGATCATAATTGATGATCTGCTGATAGACATATCCGGTCTTATTGGAGGTCCGATACCCCTCTTTCATTTGGATCCTGTATACTGCTTTTCCAATCTCGGTACACCGATGCTGCAATACCCAGTATCGCCCAAACGTTGACAGAATTATGTTTTAATATGATATTTTGGATAGTTAAATCATGACTCCTCCTTCTGCAAGTAATCAACCAGTTCTGACTTTATTCAATTGTTCCAGTCATTGAGTTGGCATTTTCATTTGTTGACAGAGCCATTTCTGTAATTGTATATATCTCGATCTCTCTCCTTATTGAGCTCTTTCTGGAACTCTTTCGATTGTTTAGTTGTTTTCTTGTGCACCTGATATTGCAGGAAGATATGTTTGAAGTTGTGGAAGCAATAAAGAGTACCATCCATGAAACTCAGAGTATCCTCATCATGAGATGGATATTGGCAGTAGTGATACAACTCAAGGAGCGGTCGGATGCATTGGATAGCATCAACAAAGATTTATTTTTCAGAGGCATTCGGACAACATAGTGTATTCGTGAGAAATGCAAACAGATAGCAGCTTATTGTTACAAGTTTATTTCCAGGCTACTGGCCAACCTCCTCAAATAAATTCTTGAGTTTCATCTTTATCAAGTATGCCGGTATGGATAACCATAGCTCATTGTATTTTGTCAGTCTTTGAACTTTTCATGAGTTGTTGGAGCTACTGCAGAAGACGTTTTAACATATCCAACTGCATTGTGCGAAGCAGGTCTGGTTTTGAAAGATAACAAAGAATTGAACTGGTGTGCTATAATATATTGTTATCAGAATTGATGCTACGCTCTCTATAAATGGAGCCAGACTCAACATGGTCATAACAGATTGGTTGGACAACTTGAGGGGTAGAATAATCAATATTGTCTGAGCATTCCGCAGATTGGTGAACTCTGACTTGAATACTATCATTTCAATTCTAAACATTTACTTGAGCATGTTCTACAATGTATATGATTGCTAGGACAACTGTGAACAATGCTTGATCAACAATATGATTGTGAAGCGCTACTGGTATGTTGATATTCCTGCCAGATTCCTGCTTTTTGACTTCACACCAAGGACATAATCCTTATCCATATTTGATACTATTCCACATGCTCTGGATAGTTGAAAACCCCTCCAGACAGAAATATATAGTATTGCCTGAAATGACCATCGATACAGTAAGCTGTAATGTGATAATTCTGCTCCTTAGTCAGAGGCAATAGCATTTATTTGAGTTCATTCACCATGACAAGTTGATCAAAGGCTCCTTGGAAGACCTTTTGTGGAGTAGGGAGATTGTGTAATTTCAATGGCCGTGTCAGAGGTGCTATCAGGACAATGTTAGGAGTTGATAGTTTTATCTGTATGATGCTGAAGAGATTGCCAATGGTCATGTATATGGGCCATGCTAACTTATCACATGAAATATTTGTGAGATGTGTCAAATCGGAGAAGAAGATCAGGGAAACAACAGTTTCACCTTCTGGAAAACAATACTAAGTATTGTCACAACAGTTCCTTGAATTCTCCAGGCAATTTACATACCTGGGTTTCCCACCACCAGTCTGAAGACTGCATCTCGTTGTATCGACGACGGCCATAATTGCTGAAATGATGTTCAAGAGCATATCCTAGATGCTTCTCGTATGCCAAATAATAGAAGAACTATTTGACGTATAATATGATATCTCGAAAGTGAACCTTGATCAGATCAGGATGGCATTTGCAGGCTTTCCATATCAAGTTCCTCATTTGCTTACACCATGATGAATGGATATGACAATCAGACATTTGATCGAATATCTGATGGAGTATATGCCCCCGCTTTAGAGATCATTTGACTGACTATTGGGGCCCTGTATATACCTTTAACAAATGATCAATCAGATTCGACCTCACTTCGTGAATAGTTACTACTTCTGGAAGATCAACCTCAGTAGTATCGGAAAATGAATGCCAAGGATTGCCATGACCATGTGTGGAGTTGTTCTTGGTCTTGGTGGGAACATAGTTCAGTGGCAGATCAGCATTTCAGAATGTATGTATTACTGGGATTGGTTTTGCAGATGACGAAGACTCTGGTAATGTTTATTGTTGGTAATAGAGTGAATCTGGCAGAAGCTCATGGGTTCAAAAGAATAGTGGTGGGTTTCGATTATCCTTATTGCTCACGCAACATTGAACGTTTCGCTTTTTTATTGTATCATTCATAGCTATATTCAGATGTGATTGTGAGGTAAAGTTCAAAGCCGCCATCATCATTGCATTCTGCTCTTGGAGATAATGGTTTTCCATATACTTAGTACTGCAGGTAGCAAAGTGGATATGCTTGCTGCAGGTCTTGCAAATAGATATTCCAACATTTTACGTCTGAGTATATGAGATTGGTAACTCTAGACAATGTTGATACTATTTTGAACGTAGTTGAGCAGAAATAACTGATAATCAATTGTGGAATAAGGCATTCATTGAAAACTCTAGGATCGGTAAATGGATTGCTGTTCTCGAACAGTGAATTAATAAGTCGATAAGTATGGAAGCAGGTACCTGAGATTGTAAATGTTGTTGATAGGTACTGTGGCAACCAAAGTCGTTTCAGTACTTGAAACAAATAATAGAGATATACTCTAGACATCTCCATCTATCATCATGACTACTCACAGCTTCAATTGTGAAGACTCCAATGATGATAAGGTAAAATACGAAATACCAACTACGTATAAGATATTTGCAGCAACTGTACGAAATGTCAACTTATCAAAGCCAATTGAATAGGTATTGAACAGTATTCGTATTCGCTAGCAGATGTCTTCAAAGTGTGTATAGGTGAGGAGTAATCATGCCGGTGTATCGAAGTGGTAATAACAGTATTTGTAGTTTTCTTTAAGTTGCAAGCTGATATCGGTGTAGTGGTGTTCACTGGCACATGTAGATATTTGTGAGTATATCGCTGGTGTAGTAGATCCTACTGACTGGGCTAGCATTATCTGGAGTGGGCAGTACTACTTTTAATCTTTGGCTGGAGTCCATAAAAGAACCTGATTTGATATTATGATTTCCAAATATTTTATGGTAATATATTTAATAGAATATCTATTTGACAGTGCTTCATGGTGTTACAGCAACCCTGCAAGTTGCTGCCAAGTCATATATATTAATACATCTATATGAGTGACATTTTGTGTTTGTGGCCAAATCAGAAGGTCTTCAAAACTAGTGAAACAACTCATAGAGTTGTCACAATAATGTAAATGGATCAATATTCATATGCTGCTGATTGCAACATCTTTTGAAAATGGTGGAGTGTGAAACACTGAGTTAAGTGTCATTTGTTATGCTTGATGTTAATGAAAGAAGGTATCTAACCATTATTTGACATCAATCTCATACTCATATATTCATTCTCTCCTGACAATGTGAAATCTCGCCCGAACAACGTCGAACGTTGAAGTGAAATACATTTATTGTTTTCAACACATTGCAACATTTTCATACCATCCAACTTGAAATTGATGTCAGCATGGATTGGATATTATCCTTTAGCTGATAATGATTAAACATAAAACACTTGAATGACAACTTGCTTCTGGGAAACACTATTGATATTTATGACCTTCTCCCCTAGGAGTTTCCCCAGATTTTTTAATCTTCCTTAAGCTTCCCTCCTTATCTCACTAACAATATCTACCATCTCTGAATTCCATCACATGATAACTCCCATATGAACTAATGATACCTTCAGCCTGTTGACTCACCAATGTCAAAGGTTGTTCAGCCAACATCAGGTACTATCATTTTCATACATGTCAGTATAATCAATTCATTGCTAATTATTGTCAGAACAATTCTTGTAGTTCTTTTGCCAACCCTATTTATTAATAATTAGAGTCAATCTCACCGATGACCATTCATAATAATCAATCCATTACTAGTTATCATCAGATCAACTCCTCAAATTGTCAACTCAATAGTGTACAAGCAGTAACTAACCATGTATCGCTACAAGGCAACACCAAAACTGAATAAATTAAGCTTTCAGACATTATGGAAAGTACGTTCCTGTATTGCATTCCTAACAGTGTACTATAATACTCAACTCGAAAGCCGTGAAACCTGCCTCAGGCTCCAGTTTGAGATCATCTATTTAAATTCTGAGACCCTAAACTATTTCAATGACAATTCTCAGTTATTTGCACAACATGAAGCAACACTGGAGAGATATCATTGATGGCTAGTGTTGAGCACTTTCATGGGGGATATCAGGGATAAATCAAGGATATCGATGAATTCAGCTGGCTTGTGATGGTGTGCTGCCCTCAATAGCAACTTCCCGGGCAGACAAACTCTATCACAACAAATCGCATCAGATATGGAGATTCCCAGCGATGACACCGAGGCTTCGACTACTAGCAATGTCCCAACAACCTTATGAGTTGCTAACTCACCTCCTTTAAAGATCTCAGGAATATTCATTTTGAGATTCTCCCCCTGGAGTGGGGTTTTAAACATGATGAATCTAGAGATCTAATTGAGGTCAGCATGGCCGAAATTGGAGTTGAGCATCAGCACTTGTACGACAACTTCGATTGGCATCAGAGTTTGGAACAGGGAAGGATACAACTTACTGACAGAACATTGAATAACTTATGGGGTACCGTTCTGCCAGGTTGCCCATGCAATGCAGCTCATCTTCCATGGTCATTCTATAGAGCCCTTACAAATCGTTTTGAACATATCGAATGTCTTAGAATCCAAGGCTCAGATATGACTATCACTAAATTCTCTGAAATCATAGTAGGGATGAGGGCAGCAGGGTACAACCCGGAAACCTGGGCAAACAACAACTCTGCTTATCGTTCACACAACTTCAATCATCTCACATCAGTCCATATCAGCAGACTACAAGATGATGCAGCAGTTATAGCCTGGCTAGAAATAGAGGGAAAATCCCCCCCACCATCTTTGTGATTTTTCGAACCCCCACTATTTCTATAACTTGTACAGCAACCTCTGGAATTGATACGCCCGATACAAATGGCATTGATTATATCGATACCTCTCAAGTCGCACTCAGGAAAACATACAAGATACCCTTCCATACCGTTCCAATAGTGTGAATAATGATGACAAGGAGCCTTCAAAGTGCAACAGTTTCCACCAGGACAAAAGACTTCATTGATTTGATTGACAAGACCTATTGAGCAGTAAGGTGAGTTCAGAGGTTGCAAAGGTATCTCAAATGAATGGCTTATAGATGACAGCCGCGTGAATCAATGAATAAGAATATAAAGGATTGGAAATCTCATCTATTATCTACAGGAGGTGTGTTATCACCTCTGAATGATACCTGAGCAGCTTCCTGAGGAGAAAGTACTGTGTATGTGACCAGGTCGCTCCAACGACTCATGCTGTCAGTATTGAGTAACTGATCCTGTTCCGGAATATATTTGAGAGGATAGTGAATATATTGTGCATGTAGACACCCCAGAATTGGATGAACATGAGCATGAAAAGTTCGAAGATAGTTTCAACAACTAAGGTAGTTCTTGGTTCAGTAGTCTTCCTACCCCTGACAGTCCTCCGCACAAGCAAATTGCAGACAAGCCCCCAACTCATTGGCCCTTGAACACTGATGACATCTACGATATTCTGCAACACTGTGAAAATGAGAACACGGGGACAGAAGTGAAGCATGAACAGGAGCCAGACAATGAGGAGTCTGAGAATAGAGATAATGGGGAGGCATATTGAATCTGATTGCAGATTAACTTTGGGAATTGGTATGGGACTTTTGGAAGTTGGTCATGATTGTAGTTCTGTTTTTCGTTCCTGTCTCATTTAGACTTTGTTTGCATTTCATCAGGTGATATTTTGTTTTGTTTTTGTATTACAGCTTGTTTCATTCGGCTAGAAGTAATACACAAGTGAGACGAATCAACTGACTGTAGTGGTTGGCAAGACAATTGTCAGCATTATTAAGTTTTATTTCTTTTGCTACAATATTACTGGAATGCAATATTATATATTCATACTCTGACAGCACATATATGAACTCAGTCAGACTGACAATCCTCAATATTGGTCCGACAACAGTAAAAGTAGTCTAACCAAATATTTGAAAAGGCAGTGCCAGGTACACTTGGCCTCATAAGTGCACTTGGTCTCGCAGATATAGTTGGTATTCCAAGTACACTTGGCTCGCAGGTAGACTTGGCCTTGTAAGTGCACTTGGCTCGCATGTGCACTTGGCCTCATAAGTGTACTTGGCTGCTGAGGCCAGGTAAGCATCCTTCATATATAATCATCTTGTGAAGTGCTTTTGGCAGGCTAGCGATTATTTTATCTATATTACCTTACAATCAATATCTTTATTGCTTATTCCCGTTTGCCACCATATCTACACATATCCATCTATATGTGAACGTATGTCTTTCCTCTATAATCGTTCTTCAGGCACCAGATACGTTTCACTCATAGGGTTTCATGATTTCTTTACTTTTTTGATCCATTGCAACACATACACAAAACAGACAATTTGTCAATTTCATACAATTGCAGCCCCCAATGCTCCCAAAGAAGTCATCTATGACTCAATTACATGACACTGACAATCGCGACAGAGAGCATATTGTTCAGGTTGTGACCTGAGCATCCGAGAACCAAAGACATCGAATCACCAGGTGCAGGGCCACTCCGACAGCCTTATCAGAGACCGTGGTCGACAATGTGGGCGACGAAGACGAAGTCAATAATGAAGATAAAGTTGATGATGAAGAGGAGGTCGACGACGATGATGAAGGTCACAACAACAATCGCGACGACGGCTTCATATCAATGATCACCGACGACGATCTTATCGAAATGTCGGCCCGAAACAAGATGCCAAAGATATTATTTGAACAGCAGGCCGTATGGTTAAAGACCGAGCAAGAATGATTGGCTTCCGAAGAAGGGAAGTGGGCTGTCAAACTCGCTGAATGCGAAGCCATGTCACAGGTGAAACCTACAATCTTCACCATTATCGATCCTGTACGATACTGCAGTGGAGCCAAAACGTTAGACAAGTTTATTAACATGTTACGCTCCAATTTCCAATCACAGAGATACTTGTTTCCACGTAGCAGATGCAATCAAATCAAATACATAGTGTTTCTCCTCGACTTCTGGAGAAACAATTCAGATCGGATGCAGCATCAGAGACTTCTGTATGAGCATTATCCCATGATCTCAATTCTGATAGATTATTTGTGATATTGCACCTCTGCAATCCGTAATAGTCTGAGCTTCCTGACATATGATGTTCAGTCAGGATACAAGACTCGGTCAACTCGGTATGTAGTCTCTCCAAATCCATACGTGATTTGGACATTCAGAAATGAGATAATTCAATATTTCAGATTGTATAATTTTCTGGTACCAGTATTACATGAGATATTTATCTATATATATTTTGTGTACCTGTATATTAAGATATAGTCACTTCTGTAAGCTATATTGCTTCAGACATCTCTGCCTGTTGAGATACTGTCTATCAATATGGTAATGTCATTGTGAATCGCCATTTCATTGATTATTCACATTCAATTCAGAGGTGCTTATGATTTATTTCTTTGAACAATCAATATACTATCGGTGTATCTATTATCCGAACCATACATGCACATACAAATTCATATGATACTGAATCTGTTTAACATATATTTATCACATGATTAATCCAATAGATTTCCTTGTAGGTATTGCAAAAGACTTTCCCGTCGGCTTGACTGCAAAAGGTTGATAGCAGTCCTTTAACATTTCCATGTAAATCGTCTTCTTGTCGTACTAGGATGTTCATCCATTCAGACTATACAGGATACTATTTCTATTTGATTCCACTCTACCATAGAATTTCGCAATCCGGTATTTTGTTAGACCAATAGGAAATACCATGATAAGTACTTGTACACTTTGTAAATGGCCATTGCAGTGGCTTATGGAGAGCATATTATCGTGTCTGTACAGAGTTCTATTGGAGTCCTTTTCCAAGTCCTACCATTATGTTTCTATGGCCTGTGTTATCAGTTTCACTGTTCATTGGTTGTATTGATCTTTAGCCCTAACAGGGTACGCAGTGCTGTCCTTTGACTGTTACTTTAATTGTTCTCTAATGATCTGAAAATATGGATATACTGATTGCCACCTCACAGATAAACTCATACAGCTCTTCAACTGAGACTATTGTTACTTCATAAAGGGCTGATTAATATATTACACTCGTGTCTCATATTGCTAATCATATGAATTGAGATATATACCTACAGATTCAGATCTATTCCTCAGTATGGATACAGTAAGATAATTGTATTTCCAGCCCCCAACTAGGTATACGATAAAAGGATGTCTATTCCCATCTAGGGAAACAATATGAGAACAATGTCAAATATTAATTTGGACAATAATATGAAACAATACCACTATCAGTATCCAGGTATCCATTGTCATGAGTGAGATGTATTCATTCAGAATATGTAATGACTTTGAAAATATTTATTCTCTTGAGCAGATTGAATGGTCTGTTCATGTATCAAGCATATCTGCAAGGTCCACCTAATATGTAATCATATGGGTATGTACAGGTGTGTAGAATATCATGTGCTGATCTTGCATCAGCAAAAACAGATTTTTGTTGATTAAGCTTATTCAACGTGCTGCGCCCATGAAGGCCCAAACACAATGTGGGCGTTGGCGAGAATGGGCCTTCGAGTTGCATCGTAGCGACAACGTTGTGAAGCTTTTGGTATTCTTTAATGAACGAGCTCCGGTTGTGCTTTTATTTCCGCGAACTCTCCATGCTACTTTTGTCAATACTTTGGTGAAGTCAAATACCATGGGCTCAAATGGGGTCGTGACCCCATTTGAGGCGAAAAACCATCATCTTGTCTTCGTCGTTGAGATGTTTGAAATACGCCTTCATTGGCTTTATTCAAACCCCTTTTAATTAGTATGGCCATCCCTTATGCTCTCTTAATTTTCCAAACTCACGATATTTATCTTCCTCAACTTACTCAAATTGATAAGGCTGTTCATTTGATTTAAGTTAGTATCTATTCTCATGATAATAATTTGTGTTCTCATAATTCTCACGAGTTGACATCACAAATGGTCGTCGCAAATATGTTTTCAGTAAACCTTTAATTTTATATAGTACTTACTGACCGATGACAATTATGATACTAAAGATTACAAGTGTCCGTGCAATGATTGTTAAAATGAAATACAACGATCTCAAGAACCAAAAAATCATATCGCGAAGACCAAAATAAGTGTCGCCTCTCCATTATATATATTCCCTCCATCAGATACCCACACTCGCTCTCTTAACAGTCATTGAGGACAGATATGTTGAAGTCAAAGGTCCCATAATCCTCTGAACTAACTTTTTCGGTGTCCGCAACATTGAAATCGTCATTGCAATTGTCGTTGATGTTGTTGGTGTTGGTGTTGCTGGTGCCGCTGACATCAACAGTACTGGAGATGATATCATGTCGCACGCGACTTGGTAGGAGTGCAGATTGCGCAGCTTCAACTTCGGCGGTGATTACGACGAAATGTGTTGTCGGAAACATCAGCAAGCTCTTCAGGGACATACGACAGGTACTCCTCCTCGTGTACTCCCTGGTCATTGTACGGCATTGATGCATTCACCTCGACAACTCCTGTCCATCTCTGCCTTCGACGAATCATCATTTTGACGTCTTCGATCGTCTTTGTTTGAACCTCGGGTGAGGTAGAAAGGAACTCGGCTTCGAGACGACGAAATACAACTATGCAGCGACAGTTAGTATTCATAAGCAAATATGGTTGAATGTGATCTCACGATGTGCACCCCCACCGGGGCCAACCTCAGCTGGTGCCTTGTATTCCCGGGTTTTTCATGCTCCAAGGCAATGGTGAATCACAGTCGCAGCAAGTACAATGAACGTTGAATTGATCATATCGATCATTCTACGGTCTTTCATTCCCAATTGTCTTACTCCTGCAAAGTATGTCTCGTAAAGTAGATCCACGATTTCGGTCGCCGCGAAACGATACTTGCAATCCTAAAAAGATATATTAGACGACTTATTTCGACATTGTTTAAAGACATACCGTTCTCATCCGCTCAGGGTATGTGAATCGGTCTCGATCGAGGAGGTGTGCGACGCGTTGTTTGACTTCATCCTGGTCCATTGTTCTGAAGCCATACAAGGAAACAACCTTCTCCTTGCACTTATAGACAATTGCCTAGCGTGAGGAGGTAATCTTGCCGAGGGCCTTAATATCTTGTCAGACTAAAATCGTCGTAGAGAGGATGAAATAAATACCACCGAAATGTATGCACGAGGAGGGTCGGTGTTTCTCATTGCCGGATCGACTTTTGTGACATAATGATACCACCACGAGTGGATCTGGGTGGTCTTGACAGCATTTGTGGCGAAAGGGTTATTGAACATTGCATATCTGCCGGCGATGGGCTTCACTTCGGCAAGAACCAATGATTCGACACTGGAATGCGTTTGTTGGATACCGTATTCTGCTCCAACTATTTGTCCTGTCACCTCGTCAATAGGTTCCACTCCTCCCAAAGCTCTTTCAAGACCACACAGTGCTCACCCCTTTCCTTACGTGTCATGCGCTATAATAATGATTAGAATACGAAAATCGTCATCTCATTATCAGAGTCCATACCTTCTTGCGAGAAATCTCGGGAGTCCTTTGCTCCTCCTCATAATCGTCATCGATTTCAATATGGACCTCTCGTCGACTCGGGGCGTCAGGTTGGGCGCAAGGAGGAGGTAGTTGGCGAAGAGCAGAGTGCTTGCTAGTACGTCTTTGAGAGGAGAATTGTGCATTTTCGTCGTTAAGGCGGCGATAATCGTACGTATCAGGAATTTCTGAGAGCTCGTTATCGGCATCATCGTCTTGTCTGGATGGTCGATGATTTAAATTGAATGGAGGTGGAGAATGCTTGCGCCTACGAGTCATTTGATTGGAAAGGAGTGTGTAATAACGAAAGAATAAATGAAATATAAAGAGCGTAGATTAAACCAGATACAGAGTGTATGAAAACTGTGCTAGATAAGACGATAATAGTCGTCGGATGGACGTTCTTTATCGTAGATCAACCAATATGGTGGACGGAGCTACCCGTCATGATATTGGCCGCTCCCGTCAGAACACGTACCATCGCTTGAACAGAGGTTAGTCTACTGAAGTTTCATTCGTCTAAAAAGCGAAAATCGTCGTCAGGAACATTGGGCTGCACACCGCTGACCAGATTAGGGTTGAAACACCGAGAGCACCAGAGTGTGGTGTATGTTTATGGTATAGGCAATGGAGCGTAGTGTACATTTATGGTATAGACCACGGAATCTGTCGTTTCGACAACCAAAATTAGATTTGAAAAGTGTATTAGTGTTTGAGCACATCGGCTAGGTAGCTTGAAATGGCAATCATCGTATGAACCTCAATTAGCGTCTGAAATCCCATTGGGTGTAGCGCAGAATCTAAATCGTGGACACCAAGAATTGATATATCTTGGAGTATTTAAGCTTACAATTGAAAACGTCGAGGCGACAACGAATATCGTAATTGAAACTACACAAATAGCATATAAGAAAACCTATTCCTTTGCTACCCAATTACCCCAAAATAAACCCAAGCGAAAACCAAACCAAACAAAAAGTAAACAAATCCCAAGCAAAAACCAAGCAAATTATAACCGGAGCGAAAACCCAATCCCAGTCAAATCCCGAAGCAAATTGCCAACGACGATTTCTATCGTCTCAGTTTTTCTTTCGCTTTTCATTAGGCTTCAGATGGGCTTCCGAACCTGGAGATGGAAGGTTGACCAAATACTTATGGTTGCGCAGCCAATTGACACTTTCCTCCTCCGGATCCGGGGGTAGATAGTCGTCACTCCAAATGGCACAGCCCCTGTTCTGAATAATCGTCAAATATCGTTTTTGACGAATAAGCCTCCTCTGGATAAGTTTAACCCTGGCCATGAGATTTGCTAGGGACGATGGAAGGCTGCGAGGTCTGGGTCTGGAAGATGCCAATTCGTCGTCGGATTCTTCGCCTATGTCGTCAATCATCTCTTCCTCCTGAGGAAGGATTTCGTCGAGTGGTAGGAATGACCTTCCCGCAGGCATTGGAGCATTCGGAACCTCGTCGTTTCGCAGTAGAATGCAATAAAGTGTTCGGACTTCCAAATTGGTCGTCGATCGAAGCCATGCAAGTGTTGTATTGTCGTTAAATATGGGAGCCACATCTCCAACTTGCGGTCCTTCATCGTCTCCCGGCTCACATCTGACGCCCCACAATTCACGGATTTTCCGTAAGGGATCAGGCATCCCTTCATTCACCGTCTTTACAACGGCCAATATCGTAGCCTCGATGATACTCGTAACCACTGTGAACAACGAAAGGTCATCCTTATTAGGCCATTGCCATCGGAAGTTGTTTTCTCCATCGTGTTTCTGTGCCGTGACGGGATCGACGTATACAATGGTATAATTGAACACTTCCTCATCGGGAGGGGTCACTGGACGTCGACGCTTGATTGGTGTTATGTCCTCATCACCATCTAATTTTGTCAACTTTGAAAAAGTGATCACGACGACGCAGAACGTACCTGATTCGACATTTCGCTTTCTCTTTGGTGTAATCTCCACTGGCGATCTGCCCTTCCTCCTCCTGATGGCCATTTCCGCAAGGTCATCAATGGTGATTTTGCATTTTCTTCCATCGACATTATTGGCACGAGGATCCGCTTCCAATCGACGAAATGGCGCTCTCTGACCAGCTATATTGGGGATTGAATTGACCCATTGTTTGATCATGCCGTCCCATTCGGCTTTGCTTGCTTCCTTTTTGCCGCAGATACCAAGGCTCGAAGCGATGCTAAAAATCAACTCTCTGACACGATTGGTCTTCTTGCCTGTTGTTCCATTCTCTTTGTAGAGCCCCAATTCATCCAATGTCAAATTAGATTCCCCGATACCCTTTTCCGCGGCCCATACTTTGAGTTGTTGAATCGGCATCTAGACAAAGTTATTTTGTCTAATGACGAAGTTCATCGTTCGAATAGGGCAAAAGAATTTACGTTGAGAATGGGTACTAAATGTATACCAAACAATAGAGATGGGTTTCGAGGGTTGCAAAGATGGAATTGAACGTCGGCGATATCAACTTGAAATGAGATTAAGGTAATGATGATATGCAGGAATAAGGAGGAAAAGGTGATGAGAAGCAGAATGGAGGGCGGACGGAAGATGGGAGTATTATATAGTTCTTCTCCCTCGTCCCATAGGAATCGAGCTGACTAGGTGAAGTTGACTTCCGGAATCCTGGTCTGTGGCGACAAAGAATTGAGGCAATTGTCACGTTCTAATGCCAATTTCAATGTGTCAAACATTCAAATCGGCGTCTCGTCGACGAATATCTAATTGTTAGACGTCTACCTCCCCGCCATACACCCCGCAATGATTCTGCCCCGCAATGACGTAGAACCTACTCGGTCAAGTTGAAACCCATTTGCCAAGCGTTCAGGTCAGGTACGAAATGCAGTATGCAGGGGACAGTTACCTACCGTGGGAACGCCGAGTTTAGTATCGAGGAGATCATCGCGACGTGCGGAATCGATGTTTATCATATGCAAGGCATTTCTACTGATTCCCAAGTTGCGATAACTGTAAGACAATTGATGATTGCACTCGGCTGGTGAGGATGAAGCCAAAGTGCGATAGGACCCCTTTCCCCGGAAAAGGAAACATGAGGTTAGGGGTTTTACCGGATATCTGCGCCCAAAATAAGCACTATTTTCTATACTACACATCTCGTCTTTGCGACGACGAAAATATATATCCAATGAGTTCGATTAATTGTACACTTTGCAATTATTGCAATAAAGTTTACCATTACACTGGTGCATACATTAATCACCTCCGACGTCACCATTCAGAGAGGGTAAATTACGTGCCTCTGGAGCAGATTCCAGACGAAGGATACACAATTACCGCCGATAATGATATCCTACTTTCAGACTATTTACCTCTATGTCCAAATGACCCGTTTCAACTTTACGATGACGATTCTTCAAGTGAGGACGATGACAATGGCTACACGGATCCACTACAGCCGACTTGCGAGTCGAATGAACTACAATCGATGACATTGGACTCGCGTGAAGCCGGAAAGGCAATAGATGGTTATTTCGGCATTTTGGACGACGAAATCGACCAATGGGCACTGTTTTCTTGTGAGCAAGAATATCGTTTGGCACACTGGTGTGTCAAGCACAAACTGAGTAGGGTTGCTATCGATGAGCTGATGAAGCTTCAGGGGGTAAATACGAACTTCATATCTGCATATACTCTGCACGCCAAAATCGATGAAATGACCTATGCACTTGGAATTGACTCATGGAAATCTGGTAAAGTCAGTTATACAGGTCCTGTCAATTCAGAAGCGCTACGCGACGACGGAAAGACGCGTTTTTACTATC
>MU122353.1:6394-22701 GCA_014904905.1 Wilcoxina mikolae CBS 423.85 | reverse complement strand
TTCTTCGGAGCAGCAAGGTCCATTCAAATCCGCCATGCTCTGTGTCAAAAACCTCATCTACTTTCACCTCATGACTCAGTATCACAACCATACTGATGTGACAATCAAATATATGGATGACTATCTCAGTGAATTTCATCGTCACAAAGACGTCTTTAGTCGTTTTTGTGCCAAAAGGTCAACCAAGAAGGTTGCCGAAGCTCTGCGAAAGCAGCTCGCCATCGATATGCAATATGAGCGTGAGAATGATCCTGCATGGTCACGTCTTTCCGCAGCGGCAAAACATCATCGCATCGACGAGGACAAAATTCAAATCGATTCAGAAATAGCGTCGCACTTGAGTGATGAGTCTGACTTCAACTTTGTCAAGATGTATCTGTTGAACCACTTTTCAGATCACATACGTCAGCTAGGGCAATAATCAAATGTAAGCTCTGAACTACCGGAAAGGTCGATGATGGACTTGAAAGATGTGTACCGACAATCAAACCGCCATGAGCTATCTTCCCAGATTTTGCGCACGAATGCCCGGAACGAGGTGTTCCAATTCAAAGATCTAAATCTCAACGCCGAAAAACGTCGTCATGAAAACCAAAATCTATTTCCCACGTCTCCAGCAATTCGAATGATGAAAAATCACCAGCCAGGAAACAAGTCTCTAGCAGACCTCTCATTCTGGTGTGGAATGCCAAAAGGGGAACTTCAAAATCACATCGCATGGTGTTTCAAAAGATATGGTAACTACACTGGATATGTTGATAACGATGAGGAATTTTGTCGTCTACCAAACGCAAAATACAGTCGTTATGATTCCGCAGCCATTCCAGTGACATCATTTCAAGGCGACAAGCAGATGATTCACATTGTACGATGCACTGGAACCAACCAATGGAGTAAGCATAAGCCTCCCCGAAATGATACAGTTTTACTCTGGGATGGAACGCAGGGACAGTTCAGGTCGAGTAGAAGACGAATTCCCACGAGATTACGATGTCTTTTCGTCATTGAGGATACGGAGTCAAATCAACGATCACTTTTGGCCCTTGTCACCACAATGGTTGCAGGCCCAATGCGCGAGGTTCCGGGGATGGTGATTGTTGAGCAGCGAGATCAGACACCTACATTACCTTTGGAGGACGGTAGTTATCGTCGAAAACCCCTTTTTGGCGTTGGATCGACGTATATCATCCCTTTACACATGATTCAGTGTGCAGCCCATATGCTTCCATTTTCTTCTGATCCAGATAAAAGTCGATGGTTTTTAAATAATACTATTACCTTAGATGCATTCAATTTATTGTATGAGTAGATAGGATACTTGAAATCGTAGTTGCGCATATTGTATAAGTCGATCACTTTTATACGTGGAAGAAATTTGTATATTAGTAAATATTACACATAGCAGTGCGAAATATGCAGCTCTGATGACGAAATATGGAATCGCGTATAGTAATATGTGATAACGATGACATAAGTTGATATTATCATGAGATCAGGATAAGTGGGAACTAAATCTTAAGCGAGAACCTTAAAAATTGACAATGAGTGTTGTTACGTGAGTTGCCAACTTGGCGACGACTATTTGAAATGTTTGGAGTACGAATTTTGTATGGTGAGGGTGGCAGCACAGGGTCAAGTTTCAGTGACGCTTAGAACGTTCAGAACGGTATCGACCGTACCGTACTGTCTCGGAAAGCAAATTAGTTTTTGCTGATGTGTCTGTGCTAGACAATCAGAAACCTGCAGATCAAATTCCGAGTATCCCCCATTATACTTGTAGTCTTGTACCGAATTTGTTTGCTCCTTTAGTTGTTTCAGAGGTTATATTCTCCACTTTGAGCTGCCCCATCATACATGATTTCAGGTAGTCTGACATATGATCTGTACCATAATCAAACATATCAGAAATAATCTTGGTAGTTATAATTAACTGTAAAGGCGTACGTCCTCGTACATATAGATATGAGTGTAGATACGGTTGCACACGTGGATTCGAGAATAAAGTAGATGGATTCAATAGGTAAGGTTATCGATGGTGTGCAAGGGCACTCGCAGGAGCTGACTATATACTGGGCGGATGGGTGATTACCCTGCCATTGGCTGGCGGCCATTACATCATCCCCCTCTTTATCTGCAGACCTCCTGGACAGCATACCCGTACATGAAGAGACGAAACAATCCAAGCTCTTACCCCTTTGTATGGCCTCGTAAATTCCACTGCCAATCAGTACCGCCCGAGGGTGATCTTTCGGTGGATTCAGCGTACGGGGAAAGTCCACCTCCAGTGGTAGGTGGTAAAACCTGTGCCGACGCCATTTGTACCGGGCCGAGATCCAATATCTAGAGAAGAGAACAGAAGGAAACATCCAATTGACCCCTGTAACCTCCAGATCTACATATCTCCAAATCCTTGACTTTTGTGGCTCGGCAGCACCAAGCTCCATGTCCATATCCAAGCCCATGTATCCGTAGCTTCCGTAGTGCAGCCTCGGTGGTGCTCGTATCGGTAAACATCATTGGCTCATGTCATCAATCGTATGTGGTTCGTCGATTATCTAACTCGTGAGCATCCAAGAGAAGATCGAACTTACAATATCAATCAACTGCGCATAGCTCACGCAAAGCTTGTGCCCTCGGAAGCCCACCTCACAGTAACTTCGTACGTCCGATCAAACATCCATTCAGTGCCATTCTTGTACTCATTCTCCGTCATCTTGCAGACATCATCTCGCTGCCATCGAGGCTGGAGGTTGCGATGAATGCTGGTTCATCGCGGATGCTGAGCCGCCATCGCAGCTTGGGCGTCATGAGCTGCCGACGGTGGTCTTTCCACCCGAAGTTGTCTCGGCGGCCAAGTAGAGGTCCATTCCGCTGGATATGACGACGTAGAGGTCCATTCCGCTCGATAAGACGACGTAGAGGTCCATTCCGCTGGATAAGACGACGTAGAAGTTCATCCCGCCTAGGGATGCAACCAAGTAGACATCCATCCCGCTAGATAAGATGAAGGAGAGGTCGATCCCGCCTCGGAATGCAACCAAGTAGACGTCCATCCCACTGGATAAGATGAAGGAGAGGTCGATCCCGCCTAGGGATAAAGCGACTCCGTCGATTCATAGAATTTCTCGATGGTAGATCGCGAGTAGTACCACATCGAAATAGTGTAATTCACGAAGTTCCTTGAGCGTAACGTATCCAATTACTAAAGATCGATAACATTGTAAAGGTGTACGTCCTTGTACATGTAGATATGAATGTAGATATGGTTGCACATGGGGTATTCGAGAATAAGATAGATAGGTTCAATAAATAACATTATCGAAGGCGTGCAAGGGCACTCGCAAGGAGCTGACTATATACCGGGCGGATGGGCGGTTACCCTGCCATAGGCCGGCCGCCATTACATTAACCTGTTGACCTATCTGAAGTTGTAGCATTCATTACAATAGATGACCATCTTGTATAAGCTAATTTGACTTCTATAGTGATGAATTAGATTTGCTGCACCTGGATTGCCTGCAACACAGTCATTGATTTGGACATGGTCATTGCACATTCAGGGCTATCAAATAGGTATGTCCTATTGTTCTATTGTCTTGGTCATGATATCGTGTCTTTCAGAATGGTAATCGAGATGATAATTACAGTTTGATATCAATTGATGGTGCAGCATCTTGTGTGTCCAATTCTTGTTAAAAAGAAATATTTAATGTAGCATAAGATCGTATTGGCTATGCAGATCGCAATTGTAGGTATATCTCACTTATACTGTGATTGTTTGTAAGATTGCTTTGGTTTGTGGATTGCTGATACTGCATGTGTATACTTCACTTGAGATATATATCTATAGATATTCCTAGAGGATTGGAAGAGTAGAATTGTAGGTCTACCCATTGTAATATACTAGTTGGTACTCAAGGCGACATATGAATGTACTTGGTTCAATATATCTCATTCAAATAACCATCACACATTAAGAGTGGCTTGACTATACTCAGATATTGAAGTCTGTAATGGCCTGCGATAAGGTGAAATATAGTATTTGTCTTTGATTAAAACTGTGTGGGGTCAGTTACATAAGTACAAATATGTATTGCCTATATCAACCATCTATACTAG
This sequence comes from Wilcoxina mikolae CBS 423.85, assembly GCA_014904905.1. Classification (NCBI taxonomy): domain Eukaryota; kingdom Fungi; phylum Ascomycota; class Pezizomycetes; order Pezizales; family Pyronemataceae; genus Wilcoxina; species Wilcoxina mikolae. Next base: position 18,582 of record MU122353.1, on the reverse strand, counting down.
ATAGAAATAGTTCATCAGATCGTTCAGCATTGATGCAATGGGTACAGGCTACCATTGCAACTGGCAATATCAATTAGTGTTGGCAATGAACCGTAAGAGGTCCTACCATTATCCAACCGATTTGGTTCAAGTAAGCCGAATCCTTGCAAAGACTTTCGGGTCAATCCTACCATTTTGGCGCACAATTTCAAACAACAATAGCTAAGGAAGTTCCTATTCGATCTTCTCGATTTGTAGTTCACCGTGCAGTTAACTTCGAGCGATACAAAAAGCACCAAATATCAAGCCCATCAGACAAGAACTCGCTTATCTGTTTCGGTTCGCAGTTTTTGGATTTGGTTCTAGTTCCAGTCGAACCCTGCAGTCCGAGAGGGAGTTCAAATCAAATCTGAATTGACCTCCTACTTGGTTCGATCCACCATGAACCGTTTCGCTTCGTTGTCAATACTAATATCAATATTCATTATCTATACTTCATATAATAACTGACATCTCTGCCCTCTAAAACTCTTTCTGCCTACCTAACTACACATATACCATATTGAATCTTTTAATATTAGCTATATTGTTTATAAAGCAGGGTTCTGTCGCTCTACTCAGGATTTGATGCAGAGATCCCAATATGATGTTCACGTTTAGTATGCACTCATTTAGATAGCTTATTCTTATTCACTAGTCCATAATAGTTGTCTAGCTATTTATGGTAAACTAGATTAAGTAGTCATATAAGGGCTAAAGCTTATCTGCACCTCAAATGAGTATCTAAAAACTTGAAAGGAGGAAACAAAGCTGCCATTCAAATCAGATCACAGGGCAGCAATAGTTTCAGCAATGAGATAAATAAATACATTCTGTGCTTAACGATAGTATATTATGGTTACCAAATACCTCAGCAGGATCACTGTATATATGTCCATAGTATCATCATTGTCTGTAACCTTATTCATTGTATGTATATTTCGAACCAGTATTTCAAGCTGCTTGTCTTATCTAGGTAGCATGTATTCTATAATATTGACAGAGTAGTAGTGATTGCAGAGGCTATTATAGTAGTATATATTGATGTATGCTGTCAAGATCTTGGTACAGCTGTCAGGAAGCTGAATATAGTTTACAAATATATACAACTGATATGGAGATCACCACGAACACTTTGCGAGTAATTTGTATACTGCAGAACAGCCTGAGTATGTTAACACAATATGTATTGCTGAATGACCTTTGAGATTGTATGTCTGCACATCTAGCTGAGTTCTTCAATCAAACAGATCTAGTACCATAATGACCTAGGAAGAAGTTATTGGGTCTTTAGTCACCTCAGTCAGAGTAAGAATTAACAATTTTAGTACATGACAGTTGACTCAATCTCAATGTGTTTACAAAGTAATACCTTTTCCATGTTTGGACATATAGAATATATTTGTGATCTGTTCACTCTAAGCTCTTTTGAAAATTTCTCTGCCAAACTGTGAAACATTTTGAAATCAGTATACAGACTTGGCAGAATAAATCAAGAGGTAGAGCTTAGGCAAATTAAAGTACCTGTCTGAGTTGAATATTATTTGAGTGGCTTCTTTGTGTATGGCTACCTATATCGGAGACAATTGCCTTCACTGAGTTGCAGTTTTCCAGTAAAACCATATCTTTTGTATTAATATGTGATACCTCCACTTCAACTTCCGAAATCGCATATCTATATCTGTGTTGATTTGCTTAGTAATCTTTTGTTTCAGGAAACCCATCTATATTCTTGTTAATATCCTTGAGATCATCTAGCATATGGATAATAATGCTTTCCATATAGGATGAGTAATGATATGCATTGAACAATCTGAAATAAGCTTACATATAACAGTGAACTCAATTCAATTCAAATTGTCAGTTCGGAGCTGGAAAACCAACTGGAGCCATAAAGACAGGAACAAGAAACACTAGCACATTGTGTATATTCTGTACCTACTTTACAATAATCTGCCATATAGTTCAGATTAGACTTTTAATCCTAGTGTGAGGATGTATGTCCTCGTATGGATAGATACTTAAAGATACGGTTGCAAATGGGAATAAGTGATAAGGATATCAATTGTATGGTATGTAGGTAAGATAATCGCTAGCGTGCCAAAGGCACTTCGCGAGGTAATTATATACGAAAGGCACTTACCCGGCCTCGGCAGCCAAGTGCACTTCCGAGCGCCAGGTGCATTTGGGAGTCAAGGGCACTTACGAGGGCCAAGTGTACCTGGCACCGCCATTACATCATCCCCCTCTTTATCAGCAGACCCCCTGTGGTGCAACGTATATACATGAAGAAAGAAAAGATAAGGTGCATATGCCTTCGTATGTCTGCATAAGTCCCATGACTAATCGGTGCCATCGCGGCGGCCTCACAGCGGATTCGGTGCACGGGGAAATCCACCACCAGTGGTAGGTGGTAAAACCCGTGCCGACGCCATTTATACCAGGCCGAGATCCATAAGAAACAAAGAGAAGAGAAGGGGAAGAGAAGGAAGAGAAGAAAACGTCCAATGACCATGGATCCTCCAAGTACACCTCTGAACTGTCGGCGGCGATGACATCGATTATGGGCGTTGCTTCATTGGATGCTCCCGATGGAACTTGTCAACTAGTTCTTGTGTCTTCTCGAGGTTCTCTGCCGGCTCCCAGCTCGTGCATAGGAAGTTGTGACCGGCCCACTGAACGAGGTAGTGGATCTTCCGGTAGCATCGCTTGGAATCGAGAATCCGATCGATCTTCCATTCGTCCGTATCGTCGACAATCGTCAGTTGCGGTTCCGAAGGCGCCTGGCTGATGGCAATTGACAAGTACTTATCAAGCTGGGAGACGTGAAACACATTGTGGATGCGCATCGTCTTTGGCAAGTCTAATTTGTAAGCATGCTTGTTGATGACTTTGCTCACCGTATATGGTCCCACGCACTTGTAATCTAACTTCTTTGACTCCCTTACCAACTTGATGTTCCGAGTCGAGAGCCAGACCTGATCTCCGACATCGAACGTGATTTCTTTGCTGCCGGTGTACTTTGTCTGGCGGGCTTGGGGTACCAGTAAGTTTGCCTGGAAGGTGCGGTACGTCTCTTCCAGCCCGGCTGCGAAGTTATCTGCTTCGGCTTCCGACTTCAAGAGGGCTAAGCCCTTGGGTGCCTTGAACTGCATCGTTGGGTGGTAGTTGTAGTTGGACCAGAAGGGGGTCATCCTTGTCGAAGCATGCACGGCATTGTTGTACGCGAATTCGGCCAATAGTAGGAGCTCCACCCCGTTATCCTGTGCATAGTTGCAGAAGGCTCGGAGATACTGCTTCATCATCTGATTCTGCCGTTCCATCTGGCCATCCGTCTGCGGATGAAAGGCGGTCGATAGTCGGTGGTCCATACTGATGTGACTGCAGACCCTCGCGAAAAACCGACTTGTGAATTGGGTGCCCCGATCATTGATGATGTTGTCGGGGACACCATGTTTGCAGATTACGTACTCAAAGAAGAGCCTGGCCAGCTCTGGTGAGTCGACATCCATTCTGCAGGGCAGGTAGATCGCCATCTTGGTCAGTCGATCGATGATGACTAGGATCCCCGAGTATTAAGACCCGGTCGGCTCTGTCAAGTCTGTGATGAAGTGCATGGTGACGCCTTCCCAGGATCGTGACGGTGGTGGCAGTGGTATGTTGATTCTGTGGTGGGCATGCCGCCGGGCCTTGATTCGGTGACATACTTTGCAGCCGCTGACGAACTTCCTTATGTGCGCATCCATTGCGTGCCAAAAGATATTCCTAGAGACTAATTCAGCAGTTTTCAGAGCTCCAAAGTGACCGGACTCAGGGTTGTCATGAAAGAGACTTATCACTTTGCTGCGGACAACATGGTCCACAGGGACATATATGCACCCATCGTACGTCAGAGCTCCAACGACAACACTCCATTGGTTGACGTCTTTGGCTTCGACTTTGGCTTTGGCTTTGGCTTTGGCTATGGTTGTATCCATCGGGTTATCGACTAGCTTACCCGAGATGTCGACCGCCAATAGGTCAGTAGCCTGAGCCTTCTTTATTGCCGGTAGGAGGTCATCGTAGGGTTCGACTCCCAGCGTCGCTAGAATCCATCCGACAGGATTCTCGTAGCCGATCTCATAATCGGACCATCTCGATGGGCCATCGGCATGGTTTTTCGTGCCTACCAGGTGCTCGATTGTGAAGTCGTATGCTGAGAGAATTTCCGACCACCTAGATTGTCGCCCTGACAGTACTATGGAAGTTTGGAAATACTCAATGTTTTGTTGTCACATCGCACCAGAACTTTGTGATGGGCGCCGTCCAGATAGTTCTGCCATTGCTCGAAGGTCTCGACGATGGCGAGGAATTCCCGATCGTACGTGTCGTAGTTCTGCTCAGCCGGAGAGTATTTTCGAGAGTAGAAATTGACTGGCCGAAGGGTTCCGAAGCCATCATACTGGTTCAGGATACCTGCAATCGCGAAGCCACTCGCGTTCGTCTGCAGGATCATCGCCTTGGCTGGGTAGAAATGCAGCAAATTCGGTGCTGCAGTGAAGGCCTTTTTGAGTTACCAGAAAGCCAGCTCGGCTTCTCTAGTCTACTCCCACTTGGTCATTGACTTTTTGTTTGACTTCGAACGATCTCCGGTGTTTTGTTTCCCGCCTTTCCTGGGCGCACTTGACTTTAGTAATTCAGTAAGAGGAAGCGTCATCTTCGCGTATTTTCTGATGAACCTCCAGTAGAAGTTCGTGAATCTGAGTAGCACTTGCAAATCATGGACTGACTTAGGAGTCGGCCAATCCTCGATTGTTGATATTCGGTCCGATTCCATGCCGATGCCTTCGGGGCTGATCACGAAGCCGAGAGAGCCGACCTCCGTGACTCTGAATTGGCACTTTTCCGCCTGGCACTAGAGGACGAACACCTGCGGTCGTTGTAGTACCTTCCGCATGTGTTCTTCGTACTCCTTCTCGTCGGTGGAGTAGATCAGGATATCATCGAGGTAAGATACGGCAAGGTCATTGATGTAAGACCTCAGGTAATCGTCGATGTAAGACCTCAGGCAAACGTCGATGTAAGACTGAAAAGGAGCCGGTGTGTTCTTCAGGCCGAATGGCATGACTTTTTACTCGAATTGGACATACCGGGTTCGGAATGCCATCTTGTACTCATCGCCATCCTTAATGCGAATATGGTGATAGGTTCCGCGGATGTCGAGGTTGGTAAAGATCCTGGCATCTCCCACACGGTCAGCAATCTCTGAAATCAAAGGAAGAGGGTACCGGTTCTCAACTGTCACCTTATTGAGCGCATGGTAGTCCACACAAAGTCTTAACCCTCTGTCTTTCTTGTTGGCAAACGGTATCGGTGTCGCTGCCGGCGAGGATGACAACTGAATAAACCCATTTGCTAGGTTTGTCTCGATGTAAGCCTTCAGAGTCTTTAGCTTGATCTGTGACAGGATATAAATGCGCCTATGTGGTAAACTCTAACCAGGCTCCAAGTCGATTGAATGGTCAATTGACCGGTGCGGTGGCAGCGTTTCGGCCTTGGCCTTACTAAAGACCACCACAAACTTCCAATACTTGGCGGGGATATGGCTGCCGTCGTCTGTTGGCACCATCGGTGCTGCTCCATCTATAGTCATTAGTACTAAGTTCTTATATGAGGATGGAAGTGGAAGAGTCGCGGAAACCAGGAGCCACGGGTCTAACGGCCGTCCAAGATGGAACCAAGGCACCGCAGCCGGTGAACTCTCTTCTTGACTCGGCCAGCCGGTAGCAGTCATTCAAGTCCCGCATTGTTGGTAACTCTTCTGCCGCAACTACCGCCGCTGCTCCCTGCTCACCCATCAAGCACCTGGGCCCAATCTCATCTCCTTTGGCAATGCCTTCCACGGTCGCTCCCAGCAGTCCTGTACAATCTTCCACACTTAGATGCAATGTTCCGATGACCTCTTCTCTGGCCAATAGATCATCGAAGGCAGTAGCTCCAAGTATTTGAATATCCGTAGTACAGCCACCTTCGGAACACGTCTCCTCCCTAGCCCTAGATCCTGGTGTACTCCCGAGGAATTCTGGTTGGTCTGCCCGCTCCACTGCCACCACTTCCACTCCCCCTAGGGTTCGCAGAGCCAGAAGTCGACTGCGTTGCCAATCGACATCAGAATTCCTAGACTGGAACCAAGGCAACCCCAAAACCAAGTCGTAAGCACGCATGGGCACAACTAGCACATCCGATTCCTGAACCGGAAATAAGTGCTCCAAATATTGAACCGTGATTGCTGTTCTTCAACTCTCACTCGTGTGAGCCATTACGTGGCCGCTATGGCCCAGAGTCGTGATGAAAGCCGGTTCGTCCTGTAAACCGAGCAGTTTGATTAATCTCGGTGATATGAAGATGCTCATCGCACCGCAATCGATAAGTGCTCGCATGAGTTGCATCTCCCCTTTCCCATCTCCTATAAGAACCTCATGGACAATATGCGATGTGTCTGGTCTGGCTGTGCCGCATAAGTACTGACTTGACATGAGAGCTTTTGGGCTCTCTAATACCACCCTTGGCTTCAAGGCGATCCGATATAGTTGTATGCTATCCATCGTCGCCATCAACGCCTGCGTTATTACCCTTTCCAAATCCAATTCCGCCTTGTCGAACCTCTCCTGTCGGGCTAGATGCCGAGAGAGGCTTATGAGTTTTTTGCCTGCTGGTTATCGAACAACTTCTGTCGTTTGACTTGTTGCCCTCCATTGCCACTCGGGGTTAGCTTCTGATCTTGCGGTGGTGGGTTAACTTGAGAATAGTTGGGGCAGAAACTTGCCTTGTGGTTCGGTGATCCGCAGCGTTACGGTAAGCATTTGCCGCTGAATCGTCGGCTTTCAAAGACCTCTGTCGAAACCCACGGTGCTGGCGGTAGGCCTGACGATTGTTCTTCGCCTGTTTTGCCGTGTTTGTTTGATCCGGGCTGGCCGGATATATCGCCGGTGGTGTTTCCCGGTTCGGAGATGGATGGTTGGTAGCCCCGCTTGCCGCCCTTATGGACCGTATCTGTCGGCTGCTGTGGCTGCTGAGGCTGCTGTATTCCGCTCGTCCTTCCTGGCCCGGGCTGGAATTCCTCGGCTGCTGCTCGGTCGAACAGCTCATTGATGCTTCCGAACCTCCTGTTTGTCGTCAAGGGTTTAACCCGTGATCGTAATCCAGGCTTCATCCCCGTCCAGGCCATTTCGTATAATCTCTTAGGATCCTGTTCTTCGTGCCATTTGGCTTCTCGCCACAAGGTACAGAGCCGGTTGCCACATACCCGTACTGGTTCATCCTGGTCATGGAATCTCTGATCAAACTCTCGGTAGGCCCGCATGGCTGTGTTCAGCACGTTGTCGGGCTCGCCGTACATCCTTTGGAGTTGCTTAACAAAGAGGTTGAAATATTTCATGGCAGGGTGGTTCGAATTCCGTAACTTCTGGCCCCAAGTAACTGGGTCCTCCATCTTCGTTGTCCATTGCGAAGGATCCTTATGGCCACTCCAACTGCAGAGTAGGTTCAAGGCATACTTGACTTGATCCGGTGTGCTGTTCGGGAAATGATGTTGGTATGAGTCGAAGTTCCCACGGAGGACACTGATGAAGTTATCCAATTCGGGGGTGCCCCCGCAGTATCGCTCAGGGTTGACCATCTTAAAGAATACAGACTTTCCGCATTCCTACTCCACGGCTCGCTCCCTAGCAGCCTCTTGTTCACGAGCTGCTTCTCTTTCCGAGGCCCATTCCGCTCATTCGGCTGCTATCGCGTCGCGCTCGGCCCGTCGTTCGGCTCGCATTTCGGCTTGTTGCTTGAAAAGGTGCTTCAGCTTCAATCGATTCTGGGTGGCCATGTGGCGGTGATCATCTTCGGTAATCATTGATGAGAAGTCGACATCGTCGTCTCTGATGCGTATATTCTCCCGCTCAGAATTGATATCACCGTTGTCGGGATTTGGATTTTTGTCGTCGGCCTCGAGATTATCATCGATCGCGGTGTTATCTCTGATTCCGTCCTCTGGAAGAACCGATGGTCTCTGAACAGGAGCCCGTTGGCTACTAGCCATCGATGCCTGCAGAATTTCCTCACTTTCGGGATTGTCAGTGACGCGTACTTGACTTCTAATTGACTTCTTTGGAGGCATTGGGTGCAATTGAATGTAATTGGCTGATCGTCTGTTTTTGTGTACATGTCGTGATGCGTGGAAAAAGTAAGGAGATCACGAAGTCCCATGAGCGAAACGTATCTGGTGACCGAAAAGCGATTATAGTGTAAGGACCTACGTCCTCGTATGGACAGATACTTAAAGATACTGTTGCAAACGGGAATAAGTGATAAGGATATCAATTGTACCGTATGTAGGTAAAATAATCGCTAGTGTGCCAAAAGCACTTCGCAAGGTGATTATATATGAAGGGCGCCTACCCGGCCTCAGCAGCCAAGTGCACTTACGAGGGCCAGGTGCGCTTGGGAGGCAAGTGCACTTACAAGGGCCAAGTGCACCTGGTACTGCCATTACACCTAGATAAGGTGATATCATATCAGTATTTTCAAATCCGCTAGATCTTGGATACGACATGACAAATATTGGAATCTATTTGATAGAATGATTTGTTATATCTGCAGTATGACTTAACCTAGACTCAGATAACATATGTATAGAAGGTGAAAATACAAAGATCAGGATTTAACCGAATATCTGATCTTTATAGGTTGGGTCAGGAATACAACAATGTCATACTGTGGCCCCTAGTATGTCCAGCAAGGTTTCACCCCTTCTGACAATAACTCTTGCGCCAGATTATAGTGTGGTGCTACATGTATATCGGGAATATATCTATGTGTCTGGCTACATTGGCCATGCCTGGTCGTGGGTTCAATGTCTGCAGTATCTGTAACATCGATAGGCTGCATAATATGTAAGTGCTCCACCATACGATATGAGATACTTCAAAAATAGCTCTTGGCACTACATACTTATACGGTCAAATATCACTCTGCACCATGGCCTGAGAGTCTTAACATACTGTGTTCTAAGTCTGGTCGTTCGAATTGCATGGAAACCATCCAGCTGAGAGCCAGTCCAGTCTGATAACATCCAGCCAGACGTGAGCCAGTCTGGCTGGATCACGTCCAGCCAGCCGACAGCCAGCATGGCTCCATCGCGTCCAGCCAGCCAAGAGCCACCATGGTTCAATTGCATCTTGTTATTTATCAGCCAGCCCATATTAATCTTGAAATTAACCTCTAACTACTCCTGATAGAAATGCTAATACTTCCGTCTAGATCTGCTCATCGCATACAGCTTGCCGAGAATCAGCCCAAATAGATCTGCTCCAGCCAGCCGAGATCATCATCTACAGCTAGCTCACCTCAATTCTGTGTAGCCAGCAGATACCCAGTACGGCTCGATCATATTCATTCAGCCGAGCATCAGCATGGCTCAAATGCATCCAGCCAGTGGAGAGCCAGCAAGGCTTGATCACGTCCAGCCTGCTGTAAGCCAGCCAAGATCACTCTTCTCCTGTCAGTTGAACCAGGCTGGCCCTACCGTTTGCACCGAGCCTGTATTAATCCCTTCTGCCTATACACTAGCTCCAAGTGCCATTCCAAGTGCTGTTCCATGTGCTGCTTCAAGTCCATCCAATATCTACCATGTTAATTTGTATATAGATAGCAATAAATTTGTGAATCAAGTGTGTGACATTAAGTAATCAATTGACTGCCCTGGTGAATCAAGACTGTGACCGGTAATCAAGGCTGACACCGTACTGTGTAATGTGTCTGCAAATAATATCTCTATCTGTGAGTACATCTGAAAGCAAATATTGCATGTGTTAGTGCGTCTGGATGAAAATATTGCCTCGGTAGTGTCATGGTGGGACAAGGCTCAGAGGTTTCATCTGAAGCTTCCGATGTACCCTAGACATACCGGTGCCTGAGGCGAGACTTGGTTCTTTTTCCGATGTATACATATGCAACCCCTGATATTAGATCTGTACCTTCCCATAGAATATTGTTACCAATGCAGCTATGCAGTGCACAGACATCCTATTAACACACGATTCCTTACTAATGCAGCAATGCAGTGCACACATGGATTAAACTACAATCAGTATATCCAGATCCATAGTACAATGCATAGCTTGATAGAATACTGTGTTCATGGTATGCAATGTTTACTCGATATCCAACATTCTACTCGCATCTCAATCATCCCATATAGAGTTCACTGAATGTGTAATGTATATGTACATGATGATGTTTGATATTATGTTCTTCTATATACAGTCCTTCATTCTAAATATCTCCTACCCTAAATGCAATAATACATATCACATTCGACTGGCTGTGTATCCTCAAAACTACTCTTCACAACTGTCATTCTCCGATATGGTCTCAGTGGCTTTGACCAAATCCTTGTTCTCATCTTTGTCCTCATTCTCATCTTTCATCTCCGCACTGTTATCCATATCATAATCCGGGTGTAGATCACAATGCAACTTAGTTCGACTCCTGAAATTGGGAATATCATCACGCCTATTATGACTAGTAATGTTAAACTCCACTTATGGCATTGAAATACGAATCCGTTGTTATAGAAATATCAGTCACAGTAATGATTCGAGTACCTATATATCCCTCTACATTATCAGGACTTCCATTGCAGTCTTGTGCAACACCACCCAATTAGATTTACCCATAATGGCAGGCATATCAATTGTCCCTTTCTCTCATAGAATGAGGCTGTTGAAAACCCCCTTAATAGACTTGATTACATTCTCTGTCATTTGAGATTGAGAGATCATTCCAAATATCTTTGGAATTTGGGTGAGTCTCTGCAGAATATTAGAGTGATTGCATGCATTGTGTAGATAATACTTAATACAATCATTATCTCGATTGAAGAAGTTCTCTCACTGAAACCTTATCCGATATATTTTCAAGTTCTCACTTTCAACCTTTCTTAGGTCTTAATCTCTATTTGTTTTCCACTCTGTCAGTAGTTTATGCAATACCTTGTATGTAAATGTGATTAGTACCGTACGTGACAGTTCTTGAATTGAGTCCTTGCAGCCCTCTGAATACCTGCTGCATTTGCACTTACTTTAGAAGAAATACAAATATTGAAATAGTAGTATCTCTTCAGCAACAAAATAACTGCCACATTTCTGTTGGTAGTAGCAGTGACATTGAGAGCAGTAGATATAATTCAACTGAGATTCTTTCAAATGGTTCCATAGCTACACAGCGAATGTAAAGTCCCAAAGCATTTTATCAATATATGTTCAGAGGTCATCGTTATCTTCGAAACGATGTATGTTGTATACTTTGTCCATAACATATCAGGGCTTTATTATCATATCCAATCTGACTATATTCATTTGTTTCGAATTTGATATATAGCAGATGAGACAATTAGAATGCAATTTTGGAAAATGTTTAACTATTGTGAGACACTCCTTCGAACGTTCCAGGAAGCTACTGTTAATACCTTTCTGCCAGCATCCTATAGGCCAGGAATTCTTCATTTTGTTCGTTTGTAACAAATGGTTTTATATTTGATGTCTATCACTTTCAGAATTGGTTGAGCTATCAGCAAGAAGTCAGCTTCAATTGGAAATGATTTCTTGCTCAGTAGTTACTTCTGCATTATATGACACATTGTTTCAACTACAGCAGTAAGTCAAAGCTTATACATTCAATGGACAATTTGACTGCTGTATTGTCTTGTACTGAGTGAAAGACACCATGGTGTATTTGGGGGAGGTGATGGGATGAATTGTGCAGAGAATAATAATGGATGTGGACCCTGAAGGTAACTAAGGTTCATTGCTGAACAACTAACGACTGTAAAACATAATTCGTATTGACGATATTTATTGCGACGCTAAATGTGCCAGGGGTCCGATATGGCTGGAGGTCTGAATTCAATTGAGATGTAATGGATATAGATGGGCAGACTACATGAGTAGTTGAAATATTAATGTGTGAAGCAGTAGCCTTCATTCGCTTCTACTGCTTCTTGTGAACCTGCGAACCACATTTTCGCTTTTTACCATTTATAATAGGTTTATTTATTTATTTATTTATTCATCATACAGCATGCAGCCCGCAGGCTATGGCCGGTGAGGTACAAACAAATAACCAAGAACAAGCATAACAAA